>JANHFM010006762.1:16561-26909 GCA_032468115.1 Grayia smithii
TCACCGAGGAGTCGTCATCTTCTTGCGCGTCCACCTCGCTGTCCGTCTCGTGGGGCTCCGCTTTTGGCTCCTCCCGGGTGGGGTTTGTGAACTCCACGATCTCTAGGCCCCTCATGGCGGTCTCTCGGGTTTTAGCTGGTAGGTTGGCAGGTTTCTTCCCCACAGTATGGGTCGGTCTCCCCTTCTGCCCCGAGAAGCAGTTAGCGGCGCGGTGGCCTTCCTTTCCACATTTGAAGCACGCGGTGGAGCGTGGTTTCTGGCCTTGCTGGCTCTTGTAGTATCGGGGGGGGCCGTGCTCTGGCAGGGTGGGGCCCCTCCTTGGGCTTGATCTCTTCGGCCCCGTTTCTTTGCAATGTCAACTTCCACCTGCCCTGCTAGGAAGTACCACCCTTCTAGGCCTCAGGGCATCCCTCGCCCACAGCAGGCATCGTAAATCTCCTCCCTTAGGCCCTCTTGGTAGGCATCCATCATCATGATGGAATGTCCAGCTATGTTAGCTTTCGTTTCTCGTCTCATCCTTCTTCCTGTACAGGTTATTCCCTCGGTTCCCCCTCCCCCTGTTTCTATGGCAGCCGCAAGCTAGGAAATCGAAAGTCAAGTAAGTCGGGAGCCTGACACATGTATTATTACTGAAAAATACAGATATGCCTCCTAATTACCTTATGAATCACTTAACCCTTGAAAAGGGGATGCAGTTAGAATCATATCTCAAAAAAGAAATCGAAACAAGAAGTTGGAATAACATTCGTTATAGAAAATGATTCTTAATGTTGTTTAATTCAATGAGATTACTTTTGAGTAGACACCAAATACACTGGATAGAGAAAGTTGATAGAATATATTTAAAAATCAGAGATTCAGTACCTTGAACCCAAACCACATAGGACTTTATAGGCCCAACATCTTGGGTTCTACAACAAAAGGCAATATATATGCTCAATAATTTGCTCCTAAATGTAAGAAATTATCATAAATCAGATTATTCCTTAATGAAGTGTCATCTCACAACATTACTCCTCTTCATTATAGTGAAAAGACTTTGGAATCTCATGGAAGCTTGCATTTCTAGAAGCCAGAGCTTGAGATGTATGAAGGCCCTTGTAGACTTTTGGAGTGAGAAAACAAAATAATCCTTGTCATAGCTTCACTTCTGCCCTCTCTGTGGCTATGAAACCCCTACTTCTCCTTTTTTCTGGAAAGCTAAAATAGGCAAATTGTATTAGAAAGGCAGCAGAGCTAACTGGTTCATAACATTTTTTTTGCATAACTTTTTTTTTGACTATGTGACAAAGAAGAATCATTTATAACATCTAGCAGCACTCTTTAATGTGGTCAATGTATTATTGTTATTTTGTTCAGATACTCTATGCTAGAGCTCTCAGAAATTTGCTGTGATTGATTTGAGAGGCATTTTAAGATAAAATTGCTTACTGTCATTGCCATTTTGAAGACTATTTGTGGTAAAATACAAGCAGAAGTGGATATAGTGGATATAAAAAGTCTACACACCACTGTTAAAATGCCAGGTTTTCGAGATGTAAGTTCAGATCACATTAATTTTTTTAGATCTTTAATATACAAGTTGCACAATTCAATGGAAAAACAAATCTTTTACAGGGGAAATAACAATAAAAAACTAGAATAATGTAGTTGCATAATTGTGCAGAAGAAGGTGTAAGAAGGTATGCATACTTATGCAGCCACATAAGTGGGATGTGGCTATGTTCAGAATTAGCCAATCACATTCAAAATGATAGTAAATAGTCATTTGCCACCAATTAAAGTGACTCTGATCAAGCCCATATAAAGGTAACTGGTCTGGTAATTTTTTTTCTGACATTTACTCAGTTGCCTCTTAGAGTAAAAGCCATGATCTGCAAACAGCTTACAGAGCATCAAAAGGGTACTTGGGAGGTATCAGTCAGGAGAAGAGTAGAAAAAAATATTCCAAGGCATTTGATATCTCATAGAACACAGTGAAGACAGTCATCAACAAGTGGAGAAAATATGGTGCAACAGAAGTATTACCAAGAATTGAATGTCCCTCCAAAATTGATGAAGAAACAAGAAAGCTAGTTTGAGAGGCTGCCAAGAGGACTATAGCAATATTAAAGGAGCTGCAGGAATTTCTAGCAAGTACTGATTGTACACTATGTGTGACAATAGTGTCCTGTATTCTTCATAGTCTGGGCTGTGGTATAGGGTGGCAAGGCAGAAGGCTTTTTTACAAAGAAAATAATCTAAATCTGGCTCCATTTTGCAAAAACTTACATCAAGTCTGACAAAAGCATGTAGGAAAATGTGTTATGATCTGAGGAGACCAAAGTAGAATTTTTGGCCATAATTCCTAAAAGTATGTTTAGTGCAAAAACAACACACTGCATCACCAAAAGTACACCATAACCACAGTGAAATGTAGTAGTGGCAGTGTAAGGACTTGCGTCTCCTATCTCCTCAAGAAAGCAGAACTCTTGAAACAAGCATTTCAAAAGGAACTTTTATTGGGAGATAGTGATAGTAAGAAGGATAGGCAGAATCTGAAATTCCAGCTCAAAACAGGTTAAAAGTTGTATAAACCCCTCCCCATCCAACACGAGGTGAGCCAGTCCACAGGTGTGAAGTTGTTGTGAGAACTTCGAGCTGAGGAGGTGATAAGAAGTTGTTCTTAGGTGCTGCTTGCTCGGTCCTCTGGAGCTGAGACAAAACAGATGGCCCCAGGCTCATCCTTCCCCCTTCCCATTCCTAGGAAGATACATTAAAGGAAAGGAAATGCCAGAAACAGGAAAGATTATAAAATACCATCCATGCCCTCTCCCACAAGAATGGCAGCGTCCCGATAGGGATCTATGGGGATCTGACATGCTACCCCCTAGGAGAAGGAGAGATCCATCTGAAGGAAAAGAAACGAGGGGAGGAAAGAAAACACAAGTGGTTAGTTAGGCTTATCTGGGTATCGGGTATGAAACCGCTTAATTAGCCTAGGGCAGTGTGGGCGAACCTTTTTGGCATTGAGTGCCGAAACGGGAGAGTGCATGCTGGGGAGCATCAGAAACCGTAAGAGCAGCTGTCTGGCATGCGCGGTGCTCTTCTGGTTTCTAGCACTCACACGTGCGCCAGGGAGCTGCTCTTCCAGTTTCTGGTGCCCCCCCCCCCACACACACTTTCATTCAGCACTTGGTGCCAAAAAGGTTTGCCAACACTAAGCTGAAGCCTTAGAATTGTACATAGGAGCTAGGATTAGAGGCCTTTGCTATCCGTAAATAAGGGCAGGGGGAGATAAAATTAAGAGTAGCTCAACTGGCTGCACCAGAACCCAGAAGAGCAACGGGCAACAGCTGGTGTCCCCGGAGAGATGGCTCTGTGTGCCACTTTTGGCACATGGCATAGGTTTCCCCATCAGAGGCCTAGGGACTCTAACATGTTTTTTATGTACCCATTTGTTTTCAGATGAAGGAAGATTTTTCCAAGCCACCAGGTACCAAGCCACCAGGTACATGGTGCTTTATTGAATCCAGTATTTCCTTGAATTCAAAACACTGCTCACCCTCAACCATAATGGGTTGTTGCAGTGTGGCAGCCTTAGATTTCATGTGGGAGGTTATTTCAGGCGTTAGGAGGCTAGAGTGGAATACCGAATGTACTTGTTTCAGTGTTCTTGGCAATTGGAGTTCTACTGTAACTGGGTTTATGATGCGTGTAATGGGGAAGGGTCCTATGAATTTTGGTCCTAGCTTTTTTGAGGGTTGTAGGGACTGTAGAAATCGAGAGGAAAGGTACACTCTATAACCAACTCGGAATGGTATTGGCTCTATTAGCTTTTTATCTGCTTGCGCTTTGTAAGCTGGTCTCATTTTGTCTAAGGCTTTGCGTACTAGTGGGTGGGAATGAGTGATGTCGAGTTGGTCATGCCCCCCCCCCCCAGGTTTTGTGGCTCCTGGTGTTTTCTGTGGAAACGGGTCCAAATGGCTCTTTGAGTGTTTAAAGTTGCAGATCACTAGGCTAGTGCTCTAGCTGTAGGGATTTTCTGGCATGGAATGAAGTCACTACCCAAATGACAGTGTTTCCTGCACTTTCGGGCAGCTCTACAATGAAGTCCATGGAGATCTCTCTCCAGGATGCTGAAGGTTCAGCTACTGGTTGCAAGAAGCCAGGCATTTTCCCTTGTCATCTTTTAGCAGAAGCACAATTAGGACAGCTGGCGATGTAGCCCTCAATGTCCTTCTTTAGGGATGGCCACTAAAATTGCCTTTTTAGTAAGTGGTGTGTCTTAACAAACCCACAGTGCCCTGCCACTTTGGAGTCATGGTAGGTTTGCATGAGCTTCTTTGACTAGCTGGGACATACAGTTTCCCTCGCACACAGGGCAGTCCATCCTTTATCGAGTAGGAGCCTTTGTGGCTCAGGAACTACTCATCATTGACTAAAGCCTTAAAGCTAGGGTGGTGGCATTGTCCAGAGAGGGGTCTCCTTTTGGCTGCACCCTAGTGATCACTTGTGCCGCTAATTATGAAGCTGAAAGTAGGGGTTTAACTATATCTGGCTTGCTGCTATTGTATTGCGGCAGTCTCAACAAAGCATTGGCCAGGAAGTTTTTCTCTCCTAGAAGGTAGCAGAAAGTGAAGTTGAAATGCTGGAAGTATTGGGCCCAGCACACTTGCTTAGGGGGCAGTTTCCTCAGAGAAAGGGAGGGGGAAGGCACAGGTTTTGACACAGGTCAATCGCAATTGCTCATGGTACTGTTTGACAAGGTGGGGGAACGAATTTGTTTAGCAGCCACCCATTCAGTTCTGAGGGAGGGAAGTCCTTCCATAGAATCAAGTACTGGAGTTTCCCTGTGAATATGGGAATCCAAAATTTCCCTAACCTCAAAGTAAGGTTGCTTTCCCTCAATCAAAAGGGCCATAGGAGAAGTTTTCTCATTTGGACGCAAAGAGGATTCGACTGCTGCTTTTAGCAAACTATAGTGGAACACTGGGTGGACTCTACAGACTTTTTGCTAGTTTTACTTCAACAGTCACTGGGTTGATGAGGTGAATGATGGAGAAGGGGCCAACATATTTGGGGTCCAGGGTTTTTCTTTTTGTTTTTGCCTGGATTGCAAAAACTTTGTAGATAGGAAGACCTTGTCTCCTATTTTAAATTCCTTTTGTGGAGCTCTCTTTTAGTCAGCATATTTTTTGCATTCCTTCCTGGCATGGGCAAGTGCTTTGCGTACTACTGGCCAGGTATTCTGCAGGAAACTGTGGCAAGGGGCTTGTTGGGGGAGCTAAGGAATGGAATTCAACTCCTGGCCTGCGGCAACTTGAAAGAGGGTGAATCCCATGCTGCTGTGGACCGCATTGTAATAGGTGACCTCAGCAAATGGAAGGAGGTTCGCTCAATCGTTTTATTGGTAGTTTATGTAGCAGCAGAGGTATTGTTCCAAAACCCCATTAGTTCTGTCACACATGTCCATTTATCTAGAGGTGATGGGAGGAGCTAAGTCCCTGGGAGATCCTCAAAAGTCTTAAAAATTCCTACCAGAACTTGGAAGTGACTTGGGCTCTCCATAATCTGTTCTGGGACCCCATGCAGTCTGTACCCATGCTGTATAAATAGTTTGGCTAACATGCAGGCTGAGAGAATCTTTGGGCAGGCTATGAAATGAGCCTGCTTGGAGAAAAGGAGAAAAAAAATGGGGATACCCTCAAGAGAGTGGAGCAGTACCATCGGCGGACTTGATTGAAAAGCATCCTCCAGGTGGCTTTAAATCTTGCATGGGGGACTTTCACCATCTGGAGGTTGCTTTTCAATCAACTCCACTGCAGGAGTAAAGAAGCTCAGGGCAGCGGGAAAAGGGGGCTGGCCCCTCTGAACCTCGTACCCAACCCTGGGGCTCAGGCTTGGAGAAAACCGGAGTGCCCTCACCAAAGTCACTTGCCCGTCAGCTGGTCAACCCACCAGCTCCGTGCATTTCTGCTGTGCTTTGGCCAAGCCCGATCACTCGCTTGAGGATGGTATCCCCAGTTGTGCATGCCGCTCAAAACCCTGCAACAGCCAGCCAGGGGGTCACGGGAGGAGGAAGAGGGTCATCTTCTCGCTCTTCAGCTGCAGACCTGTTCCCCTTTCCATCATACCCTTTTCCTGGATCCCATTCCCACCCCTCTAGCCCTCGTGTTAGCGAGGTTGGTGGCCACGGCTGAATTGGCCAGTGTCTCGGGGCAGAGAGGAGGTTGCGCAACCACTCCTTGGAAGGGGTCAAAGAGCCACATGTGGCTTGGGAGCTGTGGGTTGCTGACACCCAGTCTATGCCTTTAGAGCAGGGGTCCTCAAACTATGGCCCGGGGTCCAGATATGGCCCGCCGAAGCCATTAATCCAGCCCATGCAGGACCATGAGGCTGCCCTGCCCACATCGTTCTGCCTACCTGCTGGCCCGCACCCATCTGGAGGCCAGGGAGGCCACAAATGGGATGTGCTGAGGCCTCTGGAGGCCAAAAATGGGCCCGTTTTGGGGTGGCAGAGAGGTACTGGAGGCCAGGGAGGCCAAAAATAGGCTGTTTTTTCCCTCCTCAGCTTCCAAAGAGAGAGAGAGAAGGAGAGAGAGACACAGACAAACAGAAGTCCCTCATACACACCCCAAGGCAGCCACATCCCTTCACTGTCCTGCTTTCTACCCTCAGGAGCATAACAAATTAAAGTTTAATTTTTGTGTATTGTTTGGACTGCTAAATTGGCCATGCCCACCCACTCACATGCCCACCTATCCATGCCCACCCAGTTGGTCTGGCCCCGAACAGTCTGAGGGACCATGAATTGGCCCCCTGTCTAAAAAGTTTGAGGACCCTGCTTTATAAAATTTTGTTGTTGTTAGTTGCAAAGTCGTGTCCGACCCATCGCAACCCCCTGGACAACGTTCCTCCAGGCCTTCCTGTCCTCTACTATCCTTTGGAGTCCATTTAAACTCACGCCTACTGCTTCAGTAACTATCCATCTACTTCATTCTCTGTCGTCCCCTTCTTTCAACCTCAGTCTTTCCCAGCATTAGGCTCTTCTCCAGTGAGTCTTTCCTTCTCATTAGGTGGTCATAGCATTTGAGTTTCATCTTCAGGATCTGACCTTCTAAAGAACAGTCAGGGTTGATCTCCTCTAGGACTGACTGGTTTGATTCCCTTGCAGTCCAAGGGACTTGCAGGAGTCTTCTCCAGCACCATAGTTCAAAGGCCTCAATTCTTTGGCGCTCAGCCTTTCTTATGGTCCAACTTTCACAGCCATACATTGCAACTGGGAAAACCATAGCCTTGACTATACACACTTTTGTTGGCAGGGTGATGTCTCTGATTTTGAGTAAGCTATCTAGATTTGCCATAGCTTTCCTCCCCAGGAAATTACTAACTATTAAATAATAGTTTGTAATTATTAATAATGAATAATCATATTGCTTAGTATTTAATTAAATTAATTACATGCAAATAACATGCAATTAACTCAAATACATATTTTTCCTTGGTTCACATGCTTGTTTGACCTGGCAATGCTAGAATAGTCCATATTCTCAGCACACCATCCAAAGGTTAAGCAAACAATGAGTCATCCTTGCTAAACTTGATACTAATGGTAAAAACATAATGATAGCTCCTCTGCTAAGCACTGCTAGGTACATCTTAAACTTGTCTTGAATGACTATCACAAAACAATACTTTCTAGCTGCAGCATTATTGTTTTATTAATTTGTTAGATGTATATCCTGTCAAAGTATAAGGAATATAAGGCAACATATTGTTTCTTCCTTTAATTTTTTCAACAACTACCGTTGAAAATGCTGCATTACCACTGATCTTCCATGGCTGAGGCTGGACTTGAAACAGAATCTCCCCAATACTAGTCTAACCTTCATATTATTCATGTTCTCTGTTGATTACTCATCTCATGCAAATGTATTTCTGTTTATTTATTTTTTTTTGTACTATCATTGGATTAATTATGAGATTGATTAATTATTCTGACACCATTTAAGGCACTTATGGTTCTAAAACAGGGGTCAGCAACCTGTGGCTCTGGAGCCACATGTGGCTTTTTCATCCCTTCACACCCATCAGAATGTAATTTATTGAGCTTTTCAACCCCCGGAAGGCCAACCATGGATAAATCCAAGAAAAGAAAAGTTTCATAAGAAAACAGAACATTTAATTCAACTACATATGGTAGTTTTGTGGCCGCTCAAGATATAATCAGGCACAGGAAGGGTTTTGTGACTCCCAGTGTTTTCTTTTCTGTGGGAAAGTGTCCAAATGGCTCTTTGAGTGTTTAAGGTTGCAGACCCCTGTTCTAAAAAGTTCCCATTAGAAAATTAAGAAGCAAAAGTAGATAAAATGCCTTCAAAATTAAGCCAGCATGGTGTCGCTGAAAAACCCTCTTTCAGCCATGCAGTCTCATTGGTATTGAGAGTCAGTGGAATATATTGGTATTGGACTAGGAGTGAGGCAAAAGTTCTATTACACTTTTAGACATGGAAGCTTACCGAGTGATTTGGTCATTTCCTTATGTCAACCTATTTTGACGTGATGCTGCCATGGGGAAAAATGGGAGAGGAAATGAAGTAGAGCTTTGAGCTTCCTAATGAAAAGCAAAACTTGAAACTAATTAGTAAATAAATGATAATGTTCCAGTTACTGTCAATCTAATTTGTTTAACAGGGATTGTGGTGATAAAAATTGGAGGACAGTACGGTGTCCATGACTAGATTGCAAGTAGAGTTGGCATTTATTCTTAATTGTATTTTTAATTATAATGTACACATTTTTTTCTTTTTGAAATGTAAGCCACTCAGAGTCATTGACTGAGATGGCTGACTATAGGAAATAAATAAATAAACAATTTAACAACAACATGTATACATCAATAGTTGACTCCATTCCTGACTGGAACATATGTCATTGAAGTTAGACAGTCTGATAGTTCTCTTCTTTATTTAGGGAATATATAAATGCCTGTTTCCCTACATTCCAGTGGGCCAGATGATTAAATATGATGAGTTAATTAAGTGAATTAAGGTTGTTAAGTGGTATAATAATTAAATATAAATAAAATATATTTTTATTTGGACATATGCTGGTTTTTACAATAAATAGTTAATGGGAGAAAGTGTGAATTTTTCTGATTGCATGATATTTTTGACTAGTTTATACTCTTATCCTAAAATATTCGATTTTCCCCTGGGTCCTTTATTATACATACAAACCTACATAAATACAGCATCAACATATATACAGTACAATCATACATACATAGTTACATTATTATTATTCCTATACAATTTGGGTCTAAACCAGTGGTGAAATCCAATTTCTTTTACTACTGGTTCTGTGGACATGGCTTGGTGGGTAGTGTGGCTTGGTGGGCGTGGCTTGATGGGCGTGACAGGGGAAGGATGCTGCAAAATATCTATTCCCACCCCACTCCAGGGGAAGGATATTGCAAAATCTCCATTCCCACACCAATCTGGGGCCAGCCAGAGGTGGCATTTGCCTGTTCTCCGAACTACTCAAAATTTCCACTACCGGTTCTCTGAACTACCCAAAATTTCCGCTACCGGTTCTCCAGAACCTGTCAGAACCTGCTGGATTTCACCCCTAGTCTAAACAGATTTGTGTACCTAGTTGACTGTATTTACTCTCTATTGGTCATAGTGGTACGATCGTTTAGAAGGGCAACAAAGACCTTTTTCTGTATTCTTATCATTCTCTATCCATCACAGAATAAATAGAGCTTGCTAATTGATATTCATTCATTGCATTCTCCAGACAAAATTTACCTTGGAAAATGGCAGCCATCAGAAATCAATAGCATTTTTAGAAGCATAATCTGGCAAGGTTAACATGAACAATATTAAGACTCATTTAGATAACACATGACTAGTAAAATAAACTAGAAACTGTTGATGGGTTTTTAAAAAAAAGTAATATTAGCCTCCAGGTCTAAGTCTTGACTCGATTGAGAAATAGTTTGTATTAGAATATGATTGGCGTTATGCATTTGAAGGAGAATGTCTAATCCCATTGAAAGTGATGTAATGGGTAGAAATGGCATACCTGTTCCATAGATGTGCATCTGAATAATGTCCACAATTCAGTATGATGGAACACTGATGTATTTACTTCTATTTACTAATTCTATTATCTAAAAAAATTGCATCCCTTATCATAACTTAGAGACAAAATTTCAGAAAGCAATGTGGGATTAGGAAAAGGGGTTTCAATTCGAAAGATGTAGAAATTTCTTGGTTGTTCAGGTTAACCTTGGTCAGTGTTTCTCAATCTTGGCCACTGGAAGATGTGTGGACTTCAACTCCCAGAATTCCCCAGCCAGCAG
>JANHFM010006763.1:34100-50482 GCA_032468115.1 Grayia smithii
TAAGACGACCCCCCACTTATCTGAAGATTTTAATGGGTTAAAAAGTCGTCTTATACGCCAGAATTTACGGTATTTATGTCATCACTAGGAGTTAAGCTCAGTTCTCTGCTCCCACCTTCCCATTCCAGGATGCTATTATCCCAGCTAAGATTTGCTTTCTGTTTCAGGCAGGAGGCCCATTTGTAAATGAAAGCTCTGGGCTGCATCCAGCTGCCATTTTTTTAAATAAAAAAAAGAATGCCAGTGGACCCTCTTTCAAGTACATTGCAGACAAAAGTGACATTCACACACACACACACACACACACACCTTTGCAAGTTGCAAAGCATTGACTTGGAACTTAATCCAAAGCATGACTCAGCCCTACAATGATATGATTGCTGAGAATAGCATAGCATAGCATAGCATAGCATAGCATAGCATAGCATAGAATACTTTATTGGCCAAGTGTGATTGGATACACAAGGAATTTGTCTTGTTGCATACTCTCGGTGTACATAAAAGAAAAGATACATTTGTCACGAATCATGAGGTACAACACTTAATGATAGTTATTGGGAACCAATAAGCAATTGAATCATATTAGGATACCAGCAACAAGGTTACAGTCATACAGTCATAAGTGGGAGGAGATGGGTGATAGGAACCATGAGAAAATTAATAGTAATGCACACTTAGTGAATAGTTTGACAGGGTTGAGGGAATTATTTGTTTAGCAGAGTGATGGCATTTGGGAAAAAACTCTTCTTGTGTCTAATTGTTCTGGTATGCAGTGCTCCATAGCGTTGTTTTTAGGGTAGGAGTTGAAACAATTTATGTCCAGGATGCTAGGGGTCTGTAAATATTTTCACAGCCCTCTTTTTGACTCATGCAGTGATCAAGGTCATCCTATATTAGGTTGGTTCAATATCAGTGTATGGGGAGAAAGGAAGTGGGGAGTATCTTGAAACCCTCTGTTGTTGGCTATCATCAGTTTAAGTCAGTTTTCCAAGGCTGACTTTCTTCTTTCAAGCGGGCATGACAGTGGAACCTGGCAGTGGGAAATAGAGCAGTTCAATGGTTGAGTGTAAATCAAGGCATCATTTCCTTAATTAACTCATTATAATCCCTTGATAAGACCACACTTGGAATACTGCATACAGTTGTTGTCACCACAATACAGAAAAGATGTTGATACTCTAGAAAGAGTGCAGAGAAGAACAATAAAGATGATAAGGGGCAGAGGCTAAAACATACAAAGAATAGTTGCAGGAATTGGGTATGACTAGTCTAGAGAAAAGAAGAACTAGGGAAGACTTGATAGTAGTGTCCCAATATTTGAGGGGCTGCCACAAAGAAGAGGGGCTCAACCTATTTTCCAAAGCATTAGAAGGCCAGGGCAGGAAACAAGGATGGTAACTAATTAAGGAGAGAAGCAATCTAGAAATAAGGAGACATTTCCTGACAGTGAGAACAATCAGTAAAACAACTTGCCTCCAGAAGTTATGGGCGCTCCATCACTGGAGGTTTTTAAGAAGAGATTGGACAATCATTTGGAGTGTTTTAGGGTCTCCTACTTGAGTAGGGGATTAGATTTCCAACTATGTTGTTCTATTCGTTGTGATATCTCTGTGAGCAAGGGAAGGATGCAGTTGTCCTATGTTAGAAGCTTCAATCATATATGGAATGTATTATTATTTATTTTATTATTATTTGTATTTATATGCCGCCCTTCTCCCGAAGAACTTGGGGCGGCTTACAAAGATTAAAAGAAACTCATATAACAATTTAAAATAAATTAAAATTGACAATTTTAAAACAATTTTAAAACAACCCAATTTTAAAACCCAAATCACATCAGCCTAGTTGTTGAAACATCCACGTTTTCAGGTCGCGACGGAAAGAGCGGAGGTCAGGGGCAGTCCGGAGGTCGGTGGGTAACCCATTCCAGAGGGTTGGTGCTCCCACAGAGAACACCCTTGCCCTGGGCACCGCCAGCCGACATTGTCTGGCCGACGGTACCCTGAGGAGTGCAGCCCTATGTGAGCACACAGGGCGGTGGGATAGAGGCAGAAGGTGGTCCTGCAAGTACCCTGGGCCGATGCCATGTAGGGCTTTTTAGGTGAGCACCAGCACCTTGAAGCGGACCTGGAGGACTACTGGCAGCCAGTGCAGCTCGCGCAGGAGAGGCTGATCAAATGTAAGATCAAATTACATATTTTGTTTTCATAGCTTGCATATTGAGAGGTGTTCAACAATATCAGGAGAACCAGAGATTCTTCATTCATTTCCTTCTATATCACCACATATGGAATACATAATCAAGCCCATTGGGGTGTTTCCAGTCCTTTATACTCCCTTTTAAAATTCTTCTGCTATTAAACTGCTAATTATACTGAAGAATACTGCAATTTTAGGCAGCTTTTTTCTCTTCCTTCTTAATTCTCCCACTGTGAAAGCATTTGAAGATGTTCACCCTGTTTATCCACTCCCATAAGAGATTCCATCCCTAGAAATAGCCTTTAAGATTTTTAAAGAACAGAAATGTGAATAATAAATGTGCATTTAATCATTTCTTGCTGTGCTGTTTCCCCAATCAAAATCTTTCTTCTGAAAGTACTATTAGCTCTTCTGGGATGATGGAAGGGAAATGGGGCACAATGCAAGTATCTTGCTTGTTTCCATGGTGAACTAAGAGTAGTTTCCATTGCTATTTTGGATGAAAGAAAGCATTAGGAGATCTAATCATGGATCACACATATCTCATATAAGTTGGCTATTAACTCAGTAGTTTCTGTAGAGATTTTCATACCCTTTATAGCTTGCCTCACATTTTCCACATAATTGATCAGGCTGGTGTTTCCTTTGTTGAATATATTTCTTCACACATCTCTAGTGCACACAGATTGTTTATAGAAAACTAATATCTGGAAGACACAGATAGATAAATTAAGCATGAAACATGATGGATATACGCAAGTATTTGCCTATACCACAAAGCAATTGGATTTGATTACTTGCACTATTACAGTTTTTTTTTATAGAGCACCAGGGTGTTGTTTAACTTTGACATCATTCCAGTAAAGTAGATTCTTGAATCAAAATAAGGACCAGAAGCAAATTCTGACAAAGATAAAGAGCTTTGCAGATCTGATGGCTATTCTATTACTTCTATGGTTTGTTATTTAAGTAATGAGGGGAAAATGTCCAAGGAGAAACGGTGGAAAAGAAAACACAGACTTAATAGTAAGGAGTTAGTTAAGTCCACAGTTCTTCCCTTAGAAATAAAAGGCTATTTCAACAAAAATTGTGAGATTAAAAAAAAGAAAAAAATGCAAACATTAATTATTTCCAATCCTTTGTAGAAGTTTTGTTGGAGCAAATAATGAAAGCTATTATGCTGGCCAATACGTATAGATATGTATGATTTTCATGTCTTTGCTTCTTGACATTTAAATATATCCCAGTTATATAAAGTTTTATATATAAATTATATATAAAAATTGAAATGTATAATATTAGAAACCTATCCAGTTGTTTGAATTTTAATAGAAAAGCACCTTAGTGCTATTAGATTGTCTCTCTGATTTAGAATCTGGATACTACAGATTGTAAAGAGTTACTACTATTTTACTAAAGTCTCCTTTCATCCCTCATAATTTTGGTTTTAGTGTCAAGTAATTTTAACATCCAATATAACTGCCAGACTAAATATGAGACAAGAAGAATTTGATAAAAAGTTGAATTTTGATAATATTTGCATAATGTTTTAGGTCTTGCTTTTAAACCAACAAATAAAGAATTTCATTTTTGCTTGGAAATGTCTTGTATTTGCCTCAGCTTGCACATTCTTTCATATATTTAGGATCGATGACAGAGAGGGAAGCGAAATATAGTGTATATGTTTCATTAACACTTTGTCTTTCAGTTTGGTATCTTAATAGACTTTAATGGTACATTGGCGTTCCCTGTGGTCTGCTAGATAATTTTAGATTCTACCTTGAGGACCTGTCTAAAGACACAATTTTAGAAAATCGTGATGTTCAAATCTCCAAATTTAACAAGGTGACTTCTGCTCAGTAATGACTTATTTTTATTGGCAAGAGATTATTATTAATTATCTACAGAAAAGAAGTAGTGATCTAGTGATCAGTCTTGAGTTGTCATTTATCGTAATTTGGATTGTCTGCCTAGAAAATCCTAACATTTTAACAAGTTCAGGGAAACATTTCTTCCAACAGAAAAGAATGTATTAGCTCAGAGTTGAACTTTGGATTCCTTGATGTTCTTTGAGTTCGGTTGTTTGCTTGTACCCAACTAGGTAACATCATCAGTGTGAATGAATGTTGATCATGATCATGAAGAAAAAAAAAATGCCACCAAGTTTAATTAATGAAGAGCAGGAAGAAATTTTGAAAACTTCGTGGCATGTGCATATTTGTTCCAGGCCATTATTCTGAAATTCCCTTTTGATAATAGGAATACAATACTTGGACAGCAGGAATTTGGATAATAGCAATAGCACTAGCCCTTAGACTTACATAGCGTTTTACAGTGCTTTACAGCCCTCTCTAAACGGTTTGCAGAGTCAGCATATTGCCCCCAACAATCTGGGTCCTCATTTTTCCAACCTAGGAAGGATGGAAGGCTGAGTCAACCTTGAGCCTGGTGACATTCGATCTGCCAAACTGTTGGCAGCTGGTGATCAGCAGAAGTACCCTGCAGTACTGCACTCTAACCACTGTGCCACCGTGGCTAATCCTTAGATAACATAAAGTAATAGTTGATATTATTAAAGCAGTAATATAGAAAAATCTCTCTTTGGTATTCCAGTGGTCATATAGATTTTTTTTTCTGTCTAGTCTTATTCTAGGCTGTTACATCATTTAAGTCTTTATCACTTGAAACAATATCCTCTTCCCAGCCATGGTCTAGTCTATAATGTGGCAATTCCATAAACTTTTTGGTGTTATTGGGGAAACGCTCAAGGATATTCCCAGGAAGAAAACCTATGGAATGGAATGAGATATAAAATATGTAGGTGTATGATTTTATTTGACTCTAAGCAATGCTTACCCATTTTCTCTCTTCCCCTGTGAACTACAGTAATGTGGAGAAATGGGTCTTAATATTGATGTCAATTTGTATTACAGGACAAAGAGTTATCATTATTTATTCAGCATATGGTGTTGGTACACAAAAGCCAGGAATCTTCAATGTTATTACAGAATTGTAGTTTGGCTGCCTAAGACTACTAGTTCATTTGGTTCAAGTGTGTTATCCAGGCAGTGGTGGGATTCAAAATTTTTTACTACCAGTTCTGTGGGTGAGAGCCACATCCACACCCAGTTCTGTGGGTGTGGCTTGGTGGGCATGGCATGCCTTGGTGGGCATGGCTTAGTGGGCATGGCAGGGGAAAGATACTGTTAAATCTCCATTCCCTCCCCACTCCAAGGGAAGGTTACTGCAAAATTCCCATTTCTTCCCGATCAGCTGGGACTTGGGAGGTGGAGAATAGATGGGGGTGGAGCCAGTCAGAGGTGGTATTTACCGGTTCTCTGAACTACTCAAAATTTCCGCTACTGGTTCTCCAGAACTAGTCAGAACCTGCTTAAACCCACCTCGGTATTCAGGGTGCACCACGGGGAGGAGGGAAACTAGCTCTGTACACAGAACAGCTAACGGTGTTCTGTGGGAGTGCCTGCATCACCTGGGACCTTTTCTCCACTGGTTTTCGCTTCACATTTGGACCACTCTAGCTCCAGTTGATTTCTTGCTTCCGCCATTAGTCCCACTGGAGTGGTACCTATTTATTTATTTGCATTTGCATGCTTTCAAACTGCTAGGTTGGCAGAATCTGAGGTGAGTGTTGGGAGCTCACTCCATCACATAGTGCTAGGGCTCAAACTGCTGGAATTCAGAGAGATGACATTCACCAGCCGACAAATCCAGCGTCTTTAAGTAGCTGAGTCACCGCAGCTACTGAGTTTTCATTATATGGTGGTGCCACCAAACAAAATATATCAGATTCTGGTCAAGCAGAATTTTCTACTTGCAACTAATAACTATACTGTAATGTGGATTGTTGCTATTCAGGATTCTAGTAAGCCAGTTGTGCTCTCAGTTAGATAAACTCCTCATAGCTCAATAAGAGAGAATGGGGAATATTAGAGATCATTCCAATCCATGTCCTCTCCAGAGATGATCTGGAAAACGAAGGCCATGGAATATCACTGGGTGATTTGGAGTTTCCAGATCAACTGAAATATTAGCAAGAACAGCAGACTTTCTGAATCTGAGAAAAAGATAACTCTGAACAGCTCTAATTGGAATGATGTGGATAGAACTCTGATAACTAACCCAAAGCTAGATTTTGAAAAAATATATAAGAATTTTTCAATATAGTGAAAGTACATAAAACAAACAAGGAAGAAAAGAAAAGAGAAAAAAAGGAAATGGGAAAAAAAGAAAACTTACAATTATTTCTTTCTTTAGTGTACTTATAATCTTACAATTCCCCCCATCCTCTTCTTTCCTTTTTAAACTGAAATCATCAATTCAATCTTTTCTTCTTTCAAAAAAACATCCATACGTGGTTCCCAGGCTTTCAAAAATCTTTGTTGTTTTTTCCTCTCACCAGACTTGTCCACTTTGCCATTTCTGCAAGTTCAGTTGATTCTATAATCCACTGTATGTATTTTATTGTTTTCCCATTTTTTCCATACAATAATCTGCTGCAGTTACCATATACTGTATAATACTGACTTTTCATATTGCTTTTCTAATTCCTTGTCCAAAAAAAGCCTATTAGGAATAATTCTGGCTTCATCATAATGTTAGTCTTGAATATCTTTTGCATCCTTGGATGGAAAAAGGCATCTTTTTTCAAGGAAGGAAAAGTGACAGAAAATACATTTTACACACACACACAGACACCTTCCATTGAGCTGGGTTATTCAGCTGTTGTGAAGATAATAAATGGCACAATGAAATGGTTTCAGCTGCTATTTCCTTTTCTGTTTCCTCCCTTCCCCTTAATTACAGCATTTTCTCCTTTTTGGCTGAATAGGGAGGCCACTTTGAACCTGTGCATTCACCCTTGGCAGGTGTCATAGTGGCCTCTAGTGGCCAGAAGAACATCTACAAATTGGACAACAGAATGAATTGCTGTGGAAGTGGAATTCTGCCTGAATCTGCTAGGAAAAATCTTGATGTATCCAGTTGCAAGATGTCTTGTGGAATGTGTTGGTACTGAGGGAATATAAAACTCTTTAGCAATATGTCAAAGAGAAAAGGTGAGCGTACATATTTGCTTTCCAAAAGATACCCAAGGTCTGAAGGCAGAACCCACTGTTGGCATCATGTTAGACAAGAAAGAAATCTTGCGCTGAATCTAATTGATTAAATTTCCTCAGGCCTCAGCTGAAAAATCAAGGCATACATTTCATCGATGACTGAAGTACACTGAAGCACAAGAGGATTAAAAGGCAGCAAAGCAGTGCCCTTGTATTGCCACTTTATTTTCTACTGTGCTTTTAAAAACTGTCACACAAAAAATTGTGTCCTTAAGGTATATGTTTAAACAACAAAGAAAGTAATGTTTCTTCTGCTTCTATGAAAGTCATGAGTTTATGTCTTAACCCTAACTCTACATCTGTTTTCCTGTGAGGAAACCTCACCAAGTATAAAAGTTTATTTAGAGCAGGGTTGTCAAATTCACATCATCACGGTGGCATCATGTGACGTATTGGGACTTTTTCCCCCTTCGCTAAACCGGGCCTGGACATGGCGAGCACATGACGCATCTGCCCTGTGGGGACAGCCCTGAGTTAGAGGAAGCAGGCTTAAGATTTCAGGATTGAATGCTTCCAGACTTTTCCTACTTTACCACACCAACGTATCACCTGCTCATATCCCAAACTTGCAGGAACAAGAATTATATCAAGCAATCTCTACTTTTTAGGAAGATGTTTATAAATCCCTCATTCTTTCTTTTAAGTAAAAGGCTCCATCAGCATTTATTTCTGCATACAGCTACAAGCATCAGGAGTTTTTTAAAAAAAATCCTAGGGGTCAAAAGAGATAGGAAAGAGAGGGAGAGAAAAGCAACAAAAGATTAGCAATACTAATCTGCTTGACTGAAAGCCAAGAGAGAAAAATAAAATGTGGTTGGCACAATTCTTTCCAACTTTGGGCAGAAAACAGCCCACTCAGCATCCAGTTTTTCAGCATCCTCACTTCTCCTGAAGTTTCATATTTGTCCACTGCTATATTTTTGTGTGTGTACACTCTTCAGATGCTACACATAATATAGCTCTTAGTCTCTGTGATCCCTACTCTGAATCTAGTTAAGAAAACATTTGATTCAGCATAATAATAATTCATCTTTTTCATACTATATAAACAATGATCCAAGACCACAATATTAGGAAAATATATTTTTCTGTTAATGAATTGAGACAAATAGTCCTTGCCTTACAACTGTTTGTTTAATGATGGTTGGAAAAAGCACTTTATGACCTGTACTCGCATTTATTTTTATTTATTTATTTTGTAAAAAAGTTTTTTATTTTTCCGTATTCATAAACATAACATAAATGTACAACTTCTCATTTAATATTCAAATTTTCTTTTAAATCTTATCATCTTAAATCCAATAAGCATGTTCTGGATTGTTCTACCATTTCATCTTTAATTTAACAACAGTCCTTCCTTTCCTCCCACTCCTCTCTACTTTCTTCTTCCTTCCTCTCCTTTCTCTACACTACATCCCCTCCCTTTCCCCTCCTTTCTTCCTCCCTTCTACCTTCCCTCCAATTCCTAGTCCCCCTCCCTTACTTTCTCTCCTTCTCCCATTCTTCTTTCCCTCTCCCCTCTCTTGTCTTCCCCCTCTCCCTTTCTCTATTGTTGTGTGTACTCGCATTTATAAGTGTCATACCAACCCCATGGTCTCATGAATGCGATTCAGGTGTTTAGCAACCAGCTCAAATTTAGGATCTGTTGCAGCATCCTACGGTTGATTGTGATTTGCAACCTTTTTTGCCAGTTTTAAAACAGAAAAAAAATATCCTTTGGGGCAGCTGAGTTGGGGAACGGCCATGTAGTTCACTTAACTTCACATCACTTCATGTGATGTGCTTAACAACTGTGGTAATTTGATTCATGACTGCTGTAAAAGGGTTCATAAAATAGGGTCTAGTCAAATAGTGACTTGTCTTATGAATGAAATTTCAATCCCAATTGTAGTCGTATGTCAAGGACTACCTATAGTAAGAATTCTAAATTTTATAGGTAAGTATGTATTTTCTGCAAATTACTAAAAGCAAATCCACAAAATTGAACCAGTAACAAATTCATGGTTTATTGTTACTTGTTATTGATTACTCAGATTTCTATAACCTTAGTCCCCAACATATGTGCCACTCCTTGAAGTATGCTCAGAATGGAACATTTATCAATTAGTTCACTATGTGAACCAGAGCAAATACTAGTGAAAAAGAATAATAGAGAAATATAAAAGAAAGATAATAGCAAAAATTTATGTCATCGCATGAACAGAAATCCCAGTTTTCCTGAGATAAACATAGTTTTGAGGGGATGTGTTCCAGGGATTGGGAACTAGGGAAATGGTGCATGAATAGTAGCACAGAAAATAACTTCGGAACTTGCTACTCATTATGCCAGTGGGAATATTGACAATTTAAGGCAGAGTGGGCAGTGAAGCGAAGGTAGCCATATTTATTTACTTAGTTGACTTACATTCTGCTTTTCACACAGAAGCTCAAAATGATGCACATATTGTCCTTTCCTCCTATTTACAACAACTCTGTGGTGAAGGTTGGGTTGAGTGAGAATGCCTGTCCCAAAATCATCCAAAGAGATTCTGTGGTTGTCAGTAGATTAAAATCTGGATTTCCCAGGGCGCATCTAGCACCTTCGCAGCTACACCCTACTGTTTTCAGAATAGTCATAGAAATGCCACCATGTAGTCAGTTTCTATTGATACTGTCTGGCTTTTTCTTCGTTCATCAAGTTTGGGGCTGCCTCTAGTTGGAAGAGGAGCCGGGGTGACAAACTCATGTTGTTACAGTGGCGTCACGTGACATATCAGAACTTTTTTCCCCTTTGGGCGTGGTTAGTATATGATGCATCGGGTCCATGGGCCGGGAGTCTGACAGCCCTGATCTAGAGGGTTTTATTGTTTATTGGTCATCTATAGCAGCACAGTAGAAAAAAGGAGGGGCTTGAATTACTGAAAGTTGCTTTATTACAGAGAACCTTCCCATATGTTAACTTAAAAAAAAATTCCCTAGAAAATTATGTAGGTTTATACATTAATAATGGGACTATTTACAATATTACAAAAAATGTTTTTTATGTTTATTTTTTCTATACTGTGTTTTTATTGTTTGTAAGCCTCCCAGACTTGTTGTGAGAAAATAGGCAGTTATATAAATTTTCTAAATAAATAAATAAAATATTGGACTAGATGTAGGGCATTCCATATACTAATCTACCCACAGCCATAAAAAAAACAAGATCATGAAATGATTTGGGATCAGCTACTCCTTCTTAACTCAATCTACATCAAAACGTTTTGTAGGAAAAAATTGAAAAAGTGAATACTCTGTCCATTGCCTTGAGTTCTTAGAGGAAAGGCAGGGTATAAACTTAACAAAGAAATATATAATACATTATCATTCATACATATGTAGGCTTTACTTTTGGTAATTTAATAACTTTATTGTACTAGGTTTAGAGGAAATTGTAACCTTTAATGTCACCAAGCCATAATATTGCTGTTCGCAATGTGTCTAAAATGGTTTTCATTATTTTCATATCAGTATTGGCTTAGTCTTTCACCTCCTGGTTTGCACTTGTACACTATCTGCAATACATGAAAAAAGGTGATAATTTTTAAATTCAAACTTCATGTATTGCTAGGTCAAAACTGAAATACTAGCCTCTGGTTTCCCTCATATGCAAGTTGCTATGCATATTAATTGATGCTCTATTCAGTCTTTTTTGCTTCATTATATTTATGATCAGTGTAGTCAGAATCCTAATATCTTTTCCAGTAGTGTCTGTTACTAAAAAGACACAGGCCTTCCATATCGCAATGATATTGTTTGAGTTATCAGAGAAGGGTGATTGGATTTTCAAATTAAATTCAACACTTTCGTTTTCAAAGGGAAAAAAAGTGCATTACTTTGTAAAGCAAAGAGTGCTGTAGAAAAAGGTGATATTAATAGACCACATGTGTAAAATATCAATAGAATATAATTCCACTTTTATGTTCACTATTTTACAACCATGGTCTTCTTTCAGTGTAAATCTCAGTACGTCTGTTGTGAGTTTAGATGCATGTGGATATGTCCCTGGGTGAATACACACACAGAAAGAGAAATCCATAATTACAAATAAACATGGAATACGGTATTCTCTCAGAGTTATAATTTAAAATTAATGGTTGGAAGAAAAGATAAGCATCATCAATAAATGAAAATGGTAACCCAGCAGTTTAGTCATGAAAGGTTAAAATAAACTTGTTTGATTGATTATGAATTTTAAGCAGTTTTTCTTCATGGTAATCAGTGCTCCTCCAATGTCATTTCTCATTAAAGGAAAGCTTTTCATTCCAGGGTTTGATTCAGGATGCTATTTCTCATTTGCATTTGGTTTTATACAAGTTAAGGATCCTGCCTTCAGAATTATTAGGTTTTCCTGTCCCTCCCCTTGTCTTCGTCAAGCTATAAAACCAGTCATTGGGAGGGGGTAGTGATTTAGAAGGACAGCACATAAAGATTAAATGAAGACATTGACTGCTGGGTTCCAGTGTAAATAGTTGCCGCCTGACACTCTCTTTGACAGAATGATGGAAAGGAGCCTTGTGGCCTAGTTAGCTGCTCTTCTAATTGGCCTTTATGAATATTTAATGAAATCAAGATAAAATTCAATCAAAACTTTTACCTGCTGAATCTTTATGTAAAATCAACCTATTATAAGATGTTTTCTTTCTCCCCCACATCTTTCCACTACTACACAATAACATTTCAAATAAAATTTCAAAATACCTTTGTGTTTAATGGCTTTCAGAGGCTTCTGAAGAAGGGTGAGGTTTGTTAATCCATCACTCTTTAGTAGGGAAAAAGCAGTAGATAGACAGGCCCACCAAGCCACCCATCTACAAATAAACACACACATGCACATACACACAACTTGCATACACCAATGAAATATAACTAAAAGCACAATGGAATGCTTATCAGGACTTGAAGTTCCTTGATAAATAGGAGAGATGTGCCTTCTTTTTCAAAACATAAAGTTATCAAAGAATAAGTCATGTTGTATCAAGTAACATGTAACCTACATGAATGCCACAGCACTTTATGAAGAAGACATATGGAAGAATGTATTTTAATAAATAAATTGAACAATGCCCTTGGACTTCCAAAATGACAGGATTTTATTATAGTACAGGTTATATTCTTTTAAAGGTAGTTGGGGAATATTTTCTCCTTGAGTAGAAACCTATGCAAGTTTCCTCTTGAAATATAATGGACAGGTTAACCTGAAAATGTTGAATACATCACGAAAGTTTTTCCTTTTCAGCATTGTGCATGTTATCTTTCTTCTCAAGAGAAGCTGTTTATGTAGAGTGTTTCTTTTATGTTTGCTTTTTGGAAAGATAAAGGGCTTTGGCATTTTGAGATAAATTGTAGCACAATATTATTACATAGTACATAAGTTAAACCTTCACTGAAATAATGAAACCAGAGGTACCAAAGATTTGGTTTCTTGTCTTGTCTTGTCTTGTCTTTTCAAATTATCTCTATGATTGCCAGTAGTTATTCTGCAGGTGTTTGTTTAATACTTAATACTATGTGTTCTAGAAAAGAAAGTTTTGAGCAAAGGAAGGGGGAAGCAGTTTGGTTCAGTTCAGTATGATTTTACTATTAATAAAAATTAAATCTTTTGAGATGATCTCTTTCGAATGGCCAGAATTACCCAGCTGGTTTCAGTGTCTTTGAAGGAGTAACATACCAGTATATTTAAAAGAACTGCAAAATGGAGGAGGAAAGCTTGAGATTCTTGATTGAATTTTAAAACTATACAACCGAAAATCTGTAGTATTTCCTGGGTCTTATTTATAAACTGTTGGTCAAATATCAGAAACTAAACAAGAAATTAAACCATTTAAAAACTGTATGATTAAATGGATTCCGAATTTAGATAAAGTAACCGATTGTGTATGGGGCCTAACATTTGGTACATGCTGTGTACAGTCCCTTTTTCATTGCTATATATATTCTCCAATTTTAGTTTCTCATTCTTATATTGTCAGCAAGATTTATCCTTTCCATATATCCACAAATTATCATCTAATCTCATTAATTAATGTTGATAGCAAAACAGCTCTGCTAGCAAATAGGTTATAGCAAATATATACCATTCATGATTAAAAATTAAGCAGTTTTTTAAAACTAGCAAAAAAGCAGGGGTGGGTTCTACTTACCTTTACTACCAGTTCTGATGATGCACGCGCTTTGCGTGCACCAAATGAGTGCTCCGCGCATGCGCAGTAATTTTTTTGGGGAAAAAAACTCAAAAAAAGCGTTCTGCACATGTGTGGAGTGTGCGGAGAGCAGAGAACCATAAGTACAGGTGCGCGGGTGGGCCCAGCTCCCGGTCGCGGAGAACCGGTTTGGTGACGTCACAGCGTCACCACTACCGGATCGCACAAACCAGCCCGAACCAGGAGCAACCCACCACTGCAAAGAAGACAATATTAGGTTAGTTGTAGATTTAATAGACTTGAATAAAAATGAGGATCAATAACATTTCTTTTCCTTTAACTCTAATGTTTCCTGTTATGAAACATTAGACTGAATAAAAGTATTCAAACACTTTATGAACCTAGTTATGCTGCTATTTAGAAATTATTTCTTGCCACCAAAATAATAGTTATGCACAGGGGTGCAATCTAAAAGTTTTCCCTACCAGTTCTGTGAGCGTGGCTTGGTGGGGGGGGGTTTCCTGTGACAGTGGGCGTGACTAAGTTGATGTCACTCAGAGCCACGCCCACTAAGTCACCTGACCCCCCCGATCCCACCAAGCCACACCCACAGAACCCGATAGAAAAAAAAATTAAATTTTAATTTAAAGGAAAAGAATCATGGAGCCGGCCCGAGCAGGGGAAGTGGCCGGGCAGGCTGGAGAAGCTCCCGGTCGGCCCCTGCTGGCCTTCGGGCTGCGCCGGGACTTTCCTGCTCGGCGCATCCGATGGGCGCAGATGGAGCCGCCTCTCTCGTGGAAGCTCCTGCGGCCTTCCCTGGCTGGGCTCCCCGTCGGGCGCCTGTGGCCCGGCGCCTTCCCTGGAGCCGGGGCGGAATCGGGGGGGGCCTGTTGCCGAGGAAGCCGTGCAATTGCTCACCCAGGGCAAACTCAGCGGGGCCTCCCGGGAGCTTCTCCAGCCTGCCCAGCTGCTTCCCCTGCGCGGGCTGGCTCCCGCATGCCACCCCCCGAGGAAGCACCTCTTCCCCGCCGAGCACCAGGACTGAGCTGGGCAAGCAGGAAAGTCCCGGGGCCGCCCAGGAGCTTCTCCAGCCTGCCCAGCTGCTTCCCCTGTGCGGGCCGGCTCCCGCATGCTACCCCCTCCCCGGTGGAAGCGCCTCTTCCCCACCGAGCACCAGGACTGAGCCGGGCGAGCAGGAAAGTCCCGGCGCAGCCTGAAGGCCAGCGGGGCCGCCCGGGAGCTTCTCCAGCCTGCCCGGCCGCTTCCCCTGCTCGGGCCGGCTCCATGATTCTTTTCCTTTAAATTAAAATTTATTTATTTTTTCTATCAGGTTCTGTGGGTGTGGCTTGATGGGATCGGGGGTCAGGTGACTTAGTTGGCGTGGCTCTGAGTGACATCAACTTAGTCACGCCCACTGTCACAGGAACCCCCCCCCACCAAGCCACTCCCACAGAACCGGTAGGGAAAACTTTTAGATTGCACCCCTGCACCTTAGGCACAAAGTCAGCTGGGTGACCTGGAACCAATCACAGTTCTAAGGAGGTGGTAATGGCAAACTAAGTTTGAAAAATCTTGCCAAGAAAATTATAGGGCCCTGTCCAAGTTGTCTCTGTGAATCAGACGCAATTGAATGGAAGTGGGGGGGGGGGAGCTGTAAGTTGCCTGTTTTGGAGAAGAAGCACAGAGATTTACAGAGATAAGATCACAAAGTGATCTTAAAATAAGTCAACAAATGAATGACTATTATCCCTTACCTGCCACTGTCAGGAACTACTCAACAATTGACTAATTCATTGTCTATTAGCTAACAGCCCCAATATGATTACTATCAAGGATAAATATAATTTGTCTAGTATAAAAAATAAATGCAATAGATCCCTATTTCATAATTTTCACAGCATAAATCGAGTTAGGTGTGTGTTATGTCCGAAATGAAAGCCAGCATGCAATCAGTATGAAGACAACAGAAATGTTCTAAGATATTAATGTTTGATTTACTCTTCCAATCAGACTATATTTTCTAAATGGTAGATAACATAAAAATGAATATGTCCCGTTTATTGTACACTTGCTTTATATTGTTTCATATTTTGGAATTTATCAGGGGAATACTTGGTGACAAAAAGAGGGAGAGATTATGATGAAAGCTGTTATACAAGGTGTTATATCAACAATGCAGGCAAACACATTGCTGGAAGCCTTTAGGATTAATTTTTATGATTAGTTCTAGGCTTTACATGATAAGTCTTTTTTATCTAGCAGGGAGAAAAGATCAACTTTTTAATTAATTGTTTCCAGTGTATCTTCTGTGTTGAGACATTACATTATTAATGTTCACTAAGTGATTAAGCAGTGGCAAGCAATGCATTTACTAATTGATTCAGAAACTTTATCTGATGGCCCCTTCATTCTGAGAGCTGAACCAACTATTTACCATAAAGTTCCTATCTCAATTAGCCTGACATAAAATGATTCAAAATTATCTATTTTATTCTCTTTCTCTGCTTTTGTTTTTTGATGTTCATTATCAAAACAAACTTCCCAAGACAATATTAAGTAGATGCATCAGCCAGACACAGCTTTTCTTTTATCCATATCCTACTCCAGTCCCACTAGCACGTAGAAATTGTGTGCCTGCTTACTCTCTTGTAGTCACTTCTTCTCTGATGAATATAAATACAAACAATTCTCTTATTATTAATTATTCCAGTGCTAAGGTGAGCATTCCAGAAGGTGGGGGAATGGTTAGGAGACAAACAAAAGTCATAGGTGTGAAACTGATTAGCAATAGCACTTAGCAATAGCATAAATATATACCGCTTCATAGTGCTTTTACAGCCCTTTCTAAGCGGTTTACAGAGTTAGCATATTGCCCCCAACAATCTGG
>JANHFM010006763.1:58943-73189 GCA_032468115.1 Grayia smithii
CCATAATTCCCCAGCCAGCTTTACTTTGCTTTGCTTAGCTTTGCTGGCTGGGGAATTCTGGGAGTTGAAGTCCGCCGGGTTTAAATTTGCCAAGGTTGGTGACCCTTGATCTAGATTACAGTCATTGTAGATTTCTAATTGTCTGACTTGCAAGCTAAACCAGACAGGAATGACCAGATGAGCTCATTCTACTTTATGTAAAGATACATTAACAGAATCATGGAAGTCTGAAAGTACTTCGCTCCTCCCATCCCCTTTACAATTCAGAAAACTAGGGAGAGTGTCTACTGAGCCTCTTGCCCCAGCTCAATTCCTGCTGCAGCCTAAGCTGCTTTTTATCTTACCATTCCTTTGGCTATATTGCCTTGCCCAGTCTCCCAAAGTCATTCCCGCTTACCATTAAAGCAGTTTCACATCAACTCAGATTTGGTCCAATACTTACTCAATGGCATTCTGTGTAAAAACATCTTGACACGCTATAGAAAATATCTCCCTGTGATATACTGCATATAATTGCGTTAAATTTTATACTGCGTTAAATTTTCTGCGTATTTCAGAATGTTTTCCAGCCCTTTATTATTTTCATTGGTGGCAATGTTACTATAGTATTACTATGACATTGTCAATAAAAAGGACAGGCTTTTAAGTAATCTCTAAAACTCAGACTAGTGATTTTGATGGTTTTTGTTCCCTTCAGTCTATGTCATGAATGCATTGACCCATGTTGTCAGTACCCAGAATTTATAGCGTAAAGTAATATGCCAGCGCTCCATTTCAGAAGAAAATCAATCTTTCTCTTTAGTATCCAGAACAGCAATTTAAGCTTGATATGAATACAAAGAAATCTGTCACTTATTTTTACTATACTCTATAAATTGGAGCATTTACACTGTATACTGTGTTCTTATGTGTTGCTTCTCTTTCACATAATAAAATCCCAGATATAGATATCTGGTACAATGGAATTCATAAACAGAATGAGGATAAATTTTCCTTGCTCACTCACGTATGGAAACTTTCTCCACCCTTCCTGCAGCTGTGAAATTGGTTTGAAATGATGGACTGATATTACTTCATGAGTTACTCTTTACACATCACAGCTATTTTACTAACTACAAAACATGTTGTCCTCAGGGGAGCAGTTAGCTACTTCCTGTGTAAAATGATGAACTCTGTTGCAACTTGTATTCAGTTAAAGTTGGTGTTCATCCTGTATATATGGAGACAATGTCTTATGAGCTTAAAAAAACACCAGCAAAGATATATGCTTTATTCTGAAAGTTTCTTATTCTCGTACTAATCACAGAAATTTCATGATGAAATCTAGTGTGACCTGACTGTATAAACTGTTAGTTTTTAAACGTGAACATAAACATAAATCTTTTTGGTTTCCATTGAGTTCTGTCAAATAAAGGAATGATTAGAAGTTAGAAGAATCCTTTAGAAGATAATAATAAAAGATATAAAGTGACATGATGTCCTATAAAATCTAAAAATGTATTTTTTAGAAAAGCATAGCTGTATGTTTCCTTTGGGAGCCTTTGTGGTGGGATTTTTCTTTCATTTTCTATTGAAACTCCATGAGGAGAAAATCACATTAGGTTCTTTGCTTGAATAAAATTTATGTGCACATGAATGTAGGATTCTTAACTTATATTCACAAAAAATTGTTTTTAGGGAATAGAGTGCAATTTAAAAAATAGTAAACCTGATGTTTGCAATTGGAAAAATAAAAATACAACAGAACAGTAAATAAACTAGAATTTAGTATACTTTCAAAGAGTAATTTGTAAATTACCGGTATTCTTTGGACTACATGTGCTGTTCTATGGGATCAGCAGTAACTTGCAAATTACCAGTGAGAGGAACAATGAAAAAAATATTTCAGATTGTTCTTGTACCAAAATGTACTGAAGCTTGAGTTTAAGCCAGCATTTCTATATGGCTCAATTGAATGCACAGGATGAAAAATGGCTTCAAGTGATAGGAAAATAAGCAATGAATATGTATTACTGTCTACCTACTGCATGCTGGTGTTTCTTCTTTGTCCCATTATTTTGGTACAACTACACCAGAATGTAGATAAATGCAATTTTAACCTAGAAGCCATTCAAGCAACTTCACATGCAAAGGCACCAGGATAAATTACCATATAGGGGGCAGGATTGTTTTAAGGGGGTGGGGCAAGAAGAATGGTTTGCGAAATTATAATCACAGCATTAATCATTTACATCTAATAGGTGTAAAATACACAAGAAGCTCAGTTCCAGGGAGCAAGAGTTTTATGCTACAACAGCTGACATAATACCCCGTTTTAGACAGATTGGTTAAATAAAACACATCTTTTTAAAAATAATTATATTAATACATTTCCCAGGGTAGACAGAGGTGTTATAGCGATGTTTAGGAAACCATAAAAGATCGGATAATTCCTTTGCTACTTAAAGAATCCACTTGGCAAGACCAGAGTGCTAATAGGAGCACAATGACTTCTGTCTGCCATACTACCAGTCTTGAAGAAGACAACTTGTGGCCCTAAAGCCACTTCTGGCTCCTGACTCCCCATGACTGCAATTGCTGCAATTGCTGCAATTTTGTACTAAGGCTTTTTGCAACTTTGAAACATAAACTGCGTAAACATAAAGGTAGTGTAAACCCTAAAATAAACATAGCACAGTTCAAAAAGGGGTTCCCCAAATATCTCCTATTCCAGAAATGTGGAAAATCATCCTACACACACACACAAATAGCCAAAAGGTTATTGGATCTTAGCAAAAAGGCCGAGAAGCTACTTTATCTGTTTGTTAAAACTATTCTCACTTTATATCACTAAGTACGTTAGCTATACTATTGACTATGTTAGCTAGAAACACTATTTCTTTCTTACTGAAATATTAAAAGAGTCCAACAGCCAATAAAAGGTTTTCCATCCTAATACAATCCATAAATCAATTGGGGACCCAAAGGAAATTTATGGCAAGTTATAATGAAGATATTTGTACATTACCTAATGTTATGTAATGTATAATGTTATATAAACTACTGGTTATTAATATCATTGTTTGTTTACTTCATATTCTCCAGAATATCTTCAGAAAAGTTACTTTTATTAAAATATATGGTCATAGATCAAAGATGTGGGAGACAATTTTTATTTATTTATTTATTTTTATTTATTTATTAAACATATGCCACTCATCTTGCTAAAGGTGCCTCTGGACATCTTACGATCAATCAGTAAAAATGCCAATATAATACATTAAAATGATAAATAATAACATTAAATTTGAAAATTACTGAAGAGGAAGAGAGCAAGATGCATATGAGAAGGAAGGTCGGACTAACGGGTACAAAGTCACCCAGCCAGATTTCATGCCCAAGGCAAGACTAGAACTCAGAGTCTCCTGGTTTCTAGCCTCAATGTCTTAGCCACTAGATTAAACTAGCTTTCACTCCTTTCACTACTATAATTTCAATATGGCCTTTTTAGCAAAGAAATGCTAGTAATAAACTAATTTTAGCACAGGCTGCTGTTCAGTTGTTGATGAAGCACAGTTTGGAGACCAAAAACCACAGGTATGACGTTCTGCTTGTCAAACAGGCTTATATGTATCTTTTTGCTGTTGTAGCTTTCTGGGCTCACAAACTTCCCAAAGTCTATTATGGTTACAAAGAATAAAAAAGCAGACTCATTCTCTTTTCAGTCTTTCCACAAGTATTCAGGTATTGTTGTACAAGAAGATGTACTCTCTTTTTTTTGTTCGGTTCTTTATGCAGTTATTTCGATCATAATGTCTTACGTATAGAAACTTAGCTTCCCGGCGAGTGAATCAATGTTATGACAAAATGGTACAAGGCAAGATTGCTCAATAGATTAATCTCTCAAAATTAAAAAGCCGGAATGCTGTGTGTAGAGCTGTTCCTTTGAGGCATCCTGATTAACTGGATATCTTGTTGCCTTTTACAGGAAATTACTGAAAGGAGGAGTGGAGTTGTGTCCCCCCCTTCGGTTAAGGCACACATTTCTGCTTCCTCCTTTTTTAAAAATGCTGTCTGTTGGGGCCCCACCTTATATCCTGTTACCTGTTTTTATTCCATTCTGAATCACTTCAATGGATCGGATATATGCTTTTTGACATATCCATGTGATTTTACAGAATTAAATGGCAGTATCAAGATAGGCCAAATTCAAATCTGCCGTGCACCAAATGTGATTGAAGAGTAGCAGAAAACCATCTGTGATGCAGCTGTAGCAGTACAGAATATGTCCAGACCCTTTCCTTGTAAATTGACATAAGGCAGACACTTTGGACAAATGTCTTGATTGCTTTTGTCTCAGAAATGATTCCACTTAATGGAAGAAGTAGGGAACAAAGAAAGCTAATGGTAAAGAGGATGGAACCAAGCTTACTCCTCTGGGTGTTTTTTTTTTTTTTTTTTCTGACAACAATAAAATAAGAACAATGCTGTATTCAAGATACAACAGCTGAGAGAATATATGGATTTGGCTGAATGCCAGGGATGATACAACTTCTAAAAATATACCAGGAAAATCAAGTTATACCAGAGATGATCATTTTGCCAGTAATGTTATGCAATGAGAATATTGGCAGAATATAGAAGTAAATCTGTTTTATTTTAGTTCCACATGAACTTGATTTTTTTTTTAATTTCATATTTTCTCCCTTCTGAACCCCTCTCCCCCAACTCTCTCTCTGTATGTGTGTGTGTATTTATACTAAGCAGCTTTACATCCACAAATATTATCATGTGGATTTTGTATGCTCTTTTTTCTTCAAAATATGTAATGGATGCATACTTTTCTGAAAGCCTGTTGGAGGACCATGGACCAGTCTCATTTTTTCAGCCCAGTAAGAAGGCAGTGGCAAATCACTTCTGAAAACTTACCAACTTCAGGAAGTTGCTGGGAAGTAGCACTGACTTGAAGGCACTGAATAAATACAATAAAATGTATTTTTCTCTGCAATCTCAATTATCATTGAGGAGTACAGAGATAATCTTGAAGAAGGAATGCAAAAACAGTGAAATAAAATCAGCTCAGTCAGTTAAAGAAACTTTAAGATTACCCCACTTTATGTCTCTTTAGTATGAAAAGGGGAAACTTTAATTTTCAGGCTTTTACCTTAAATTTACCAGCAGTGTGGAATTGTGTTCCAGTAGTGTTTGCAGCATCTGTTTCCTGAACTGACCTACTTCAAAGGGCTGGCCCCTTTTTTCTGCAAAACTATATATATATATTTTCATATGTGTGTGGTATCCGGTATCCCTGGCCTGAGCACATTAGTTACCATCCCTTTAACATAATTGTTTGATGAGATATAGGTGAAAAATATGTTTGTCTTTCCAAAACAAATCACAAAGTTTCCTGAGCATCATAAGGAGAGTGATTCTTCCCCATATAATGGTTCTGATATGTTCAGGGCATCATTCTGGATCTAGGGAGTGACAAATGCAGGCTCACATCACTAAAAAGCAATTCTTAAAAGTAACAATTACAGACTCAGTACACCTTTAATTTTTTTTCTATGGCTGATAAGACAAGGAAAAAAAAAGGCTTCTCCTTGCTTGAAGAAAGTGCCCTCTGTTGGTTTTAGATAAATTGATCTGAACTATCGGTTTCAAAATGGTGAAAATATCCCTATTTCTATTATCGATACACCCATAAACAAACAGTAGGTGAGTCAATATCCTATTACTGCTATGAACAGCTGCAATTTGTTTCTAATTAAAAATTCATTGAATAGTATATCCCATCTTCCCAAGAAAGGGCAGGCTCTTAATGGTTAATAATTGCCTTACTTAATCTATATATTTTCTGTCAGAATGTTTTTCCTGTTATTTAGCATTACATAATACAATACATAGGCTGACAACTAAGGGGAAGTTCTTGCACACTGAAGTAAGTAATCTATATCTTTTTATGTTAACAGCACCACATGTGGCCCTTATTGTTTTTATTCTGTTTATTATTTCTTTGAAATAAGTAGCTGTTTAACACACACTTTATTAGTTCCCACTGCTTATTCCTCACATTCACGTCTAATTCTGTTTGTGTCACTAGAGTTATCTGTACTGGTATTATAGTAATTGATGTCAAAAATGCAGCAATAACACTGTGACTTAGTAATTTTATCTAATGAAACTCCAGGCTGTTGGGAAATATGTATGTTACTGGCACCAAAATAAAGCTTTTAATGTTTAAAAGTTAACTCTATAAGAAGTAGAACTTCATCTTGCAAAGGCCTGCCAGATGGTTAAAAGCTGTTTTCCAATGGAATTGCCTTAGTTATAATTGCTTCACAAAGTAAAACATTAAAGAAAAAAAGAGGACGATAACTCAGCCCAGGGAAATCGCTTGAGTAAAAAATGATTTCACTTGGATAAACAACATAAGGGAAAAATATAAAGTTAGAAAGACACTGGTCCAACTAATTGAAAGTACCCTGCATAGTTCATGTGAAGGTATTAGATACTGACAGTAGTGCCTCATTGTTAATCAGTTAGAACTTATCCATCTAATTTCTCCACATTAGGACAGTTGCTTAATGAAGAAATGAACTACCTGTATTTTTCGGACTATAAGACGCACTGGAATGTAAGACACACCTTAGTTTTTGGGGAGGAAAATAAGAAAAAAGCTGATTGGCAGGTGGATTGGCCTCCCGGAATACCCCCGGAATACCCCCAATCAAAAGTGCACTTTAGCAACAGATATGTTGGTTGTGAGTTCTGCGCCTTGCTTTTTCAGCCTCTGAAACCTGTGTTTCAGAGGCTTTTTTTTCAGCCTCTGAAACCTCTCAGAGGCTGGGCGGGGCTACATTCAGTGTATAAGACGCACCCAAATTTTCACCCTCTTTTGGGGGTGGGTGGGAAAAGTGCATCTTATACTCTGAAAAATATGGTAATCCTATATTATAAATACTGTCAGGTGAAAGAAATCAGGAGCCAGGATAGAGTTCAAAAGCACTGTAAGTTTATTCCATGCTACCTATACTTACCTATACTTACAAGAATCTATCTACTGATGGTCAAAGCAAATTGGCAACAGATAAGAGTCAAAGGACTTCAAAGGGAGCAGACTAAGATCTCTTATAGGCATAGAGACTCAAGACTGATGATGCGTTTTACCCCTCCGACCCAGTTAGTCATCTCCTTTTGATACAATCAGCATGGAACAGACTTTCCAAAAAGAAATATCTCACTGTAATGCAATTAAACATCTACTTTTAAAAGGCCAATTATAAATAATCTGTTTAATTACCTGATAACTTTTCTGGAAATTCTGATTCAAGAATAAGTGACTCATCATGTTATCCCCATGAGGGGAAAAAAACACCTCCAAGTATTAGAAGGATATTTTTGCCCAGATAACCCAGCATGAGCCTCACACAGTTCATATTTAATTATATACAGTGTGTCGTAATGACAGCTACTTGAATTTTAAAGTATTTTGCATTCACAAATTCTACAAATACATACTAATCTATCTATTTGGAAGTTGTTGAATTTGAGAATGATATTCCACTGTAGACTGCAATAGTAATATACATTTATGCTTAAGCTAAACACTTTGTCTCCCATAGAGAAGAAAATATCATTCAGATGGAAAAAGTCTGCTTATATTTTAACCTTTTCTCTTCATGGTTTCTTTGCCAGCCTGTATTTTCTCAACTGTTTTAATATTTCCACATAAATTACTACCTTGTCATTTTCTGATACCTTTCAACATTTTTTACTGATCTTGTTTCTGAATTGCCATATAGGAAAACAATTTAGTGTTTTGCCTGTTCTCAACAAGTACCAATTTGCAGCATGCATGGTTGCTTAAAGCAAATTCAAAAGTCACATTCAAGTAAGGAATTAAATAGTCATTTACTCTTATTAAGAAAAATAACTGAAGCATTTTCTCTCAGCACAATATATCACTAGAAGTTCTCTGCCCCTAAAATGTCCAAACTAAATGCAAGAATAAGCCTTATTTGATTTTTAGGAACAAATTATCTATGTGTATGGCATTTCTCCATTTCTATCTAAATGGGAACACTCTCCCGTGTATATTTAGAATTTGATTCTGGTTTATTTGTTTAAAGTATATATTTTTTTAAATCAGTGAATCACTAGTTCTGTGGCAGAGTGTGATTTCCCACATGTAAATGGTATATTATATCACTCAGACGTTTCAAAGAAGAATATCTAAATTATTTTCACAGCAAGCTCTCATGTTAGCAGAAAATGGGGAATGAAAATGTGGACCACAGGCATATAATGAGTGAACACTGACTTTTGGCATCAAACAATATCTCCATCAAGAACATTACCCAATAGAAAAATATAATAAAAGTAAAATGAGAGGAGTTTGTTCTGAGTCTTTTGAATCAGAGAAATCACAGGAATCTTGCAAAGAATGCAACAAATTGTGGAAGATTTCTGATAATTAAAAAATAATTATGCTTACAAGGTTGAAATAAATAAATGGGAAAGACAATGGATTAGATGATTGGCTATAACCAGAGATTATCAGAATATCCTTGGAGGTGGAAAAAGTTTGTTACACAAACAAAGCAGAACAGCATACATTTGTTCATACATTCAGCAGTTGAGTTTGAGGTACCTGTATGGGTAGTCTCTATGCATCTTGAAGTTTTATGTTTATGTTTTATGTTTTATTGCATTTATATGCCGCCCCCTCTCCCGAAGGACTCGGGGCGGCTCACAAGTAGAAGTAGAAGAAGTCAATTCCCTTCTAATCATAAATAGGTAAGGTGTATATCTATGCTGTTGAAATTTTTAAAAAAACATGAAGAAAGTGAAAAGTTTTAATTCAGGTGTTAACATTATTAGTTTATTTTTAGATGATGAATCGCTGCAACTAATAATAAAGATAAAGGAAAGTGTGAAGTGATGCTGCATTATATGAATAAAGAATTGTATTTTTTAAACTGAAAGACAAGATTAGTTGGTGATTGAACGTAATATTTTATGTGAGAGAGTGATTGGCTGAAAATCACCCGGTTGCTTCATGCCTTGGATTGCACAAGAGCAGGCAGCGTCACGTGACATATCAGGACTTTTTTTCGCCTTTGCTAAACCAGGCGGGGGCAGAGCCAGCACGTGACATATCTGGCCTGCAAACCGCAAGTTTGACACCCCTGCACTGGAGCTTTCACTCTCCCAGTTTCTAATCTGATGCCTTAACCAGTACATCCAATTGACTCTTGTATACACATTATTAAATTGCAATTACTAACAGTATTAAGTATAATGTGTCTTAATAGTATTAAGCCGAATGTATGTTGTATGAATAACTGTAAATTCTGAATGTAAGTATATGTGAAACGATTTATCTGTTTGTATGTATGTCTTTGTATGTATCTATGTCTGTGTGTTCTGGGAGTGTTACCTCTCAAGTGGCCTGAAAAATAGTGAAATAGTGTATCAAAACACTTATTTTAAAAAAATATCAGAGGAAAAAAGAAGTGAGCTTTAGAATGAAAATAGTAATTAAAGTAATGTTCACTACTATTATGTTTCAAACCAGGAACCTTCTTTTTACAAAGCAAAAGTTACAGTAACGGTGTAGTTGCGAAGAGTAAAGAAGAAATCTAAAAGGAATTAGAGCTGCTAATAAGATTGGCTCAGTTGAAAGGGCATTTCTTCTTCTATAAAACAACCAATGTATTGCTGGAGCTAGCCGGTAATTAAATAGAATTCTTCCAGCTAAAATGGAAGGAGGTTAAGTTTGTGATGGGAGGAAAGTGCTTAAAAAGATGATATCTGTGATAGCTTCAGAAAAAAATGTTTGCTATCCCATTCTGGTGATTGGCCAAGTAAGCAGTGAGACCCCTATATCTTCTTCAGAACAAATGTAAAGAAACCAGGTGAAGTGAATTAGCTCTACTTGAAAGAATTTAAGGAGGGAGTAGAGAAATTCATTTACTGGATAGGTAGAGAGTGTTACTAAAAATATGCAGTTTAGAAGTCTCTTGCGTAGTTTTCAGAAGAGTTAGTGTTCAACTGTATTGAATTATCTTTGAATTAAGCTTCTGTGAACACATTTTATGATAAGAAAAGAATTGACCTGTTTATGATGTGTTTCATTTGGGTTTAGAGTTTTAGATAATGAAACAAAGAACAAAACAGTAGCGAGGACCATCTTGCAGATAATCTAATCTTAAATGAATTTGTTAATTTACACAAAATAATACTTTCTTTGTACTTTTTGTACTCACCCTGAGTTAATTATGGCTAGAATTAAATTGAAAAAGTCAGCAAAAATCCCTAAGGGCATCAATACCAAGGAAGAGAAGTTAACTGCTGAAAGGGAAGAAAAAGAGGGAATATATTATCAGGAGAAAAGGTTAAAAGAATGCTCAAAGTTTAAAGTCTTAAGTCAGAAAAATGTAATAAAGAATTTCAGCAATAAAGTATTTTAAGGTCAGCCAAGTACAGCTATATTCAGGGACAAATCCATATATTTAAATTTGAATTTGAGGTGAAGAACAACAGTGTAGTTATTAGAATGAAATACAATGGAATAATAACAGTATTTGATGGATTGTGGTATGTGGATTCTATTCAAATATTCTGAGTAATGATAGCTCCAGAATGAAGATACAGAGAGGTGGTTCCCTTGCAAGAATTGAAGTAGACAGGATAAGATAAGATTCATTTTAACTTTTGTTGTGAATATAAATTATGTATGGGATAAAGATAAGAAGGAAGCAAAGAAAGTTATAACTAAGAAGAACAGATTCTCATGAGCAACCTAGACAACTGCAATGCTTCCAGATACCATATCTTTTCAGCATAGGACCAAATGTATTTTTAGCTTTATCGAGATTCAGCCAGAAATATTATGTCATCTTTTCATGTGTGTATGTGTGTGGAAAGAGAGAGAAAGAGAGATAGAAGGTTTTATTATTATAAGGAAGAAGAGATTTATTTACAGGAAATACATTATGTACATAGGCAAAACCATATCCTTATCATATCCTACCAGGAGGATAGTCCAAGGGCATGTACTCCATGTGTTAACTTTAGCAAAAAGGCAGAAAAAAGTTACTTCAGATTAATAATGTGTTAGCCAAAGAGCTGCAACATTTCTAAAGAATATAGACAAGCAAAGGACTTAATAAATCCATAATTCTCTGTCTGTAGCCCACTTCTTCCTTGTTTTCAGTGGGTCATGAGGTTCTGAAAACTAAGTGGCTGTTGGATCCACATCTCTAATAGAATCAATAGCCTCAAGTGGCATTGTGGTTGTTTTCAGGTCAGCTTAAGTAAAGAACGGTGGTGTTTTTGAAAAGTTAGGGAATGAAAGCAGTGGCAATGGGGAAAGGACCACAGATTTATTATGAAAGATATTAGATGTTATATTGGTTTATTCGTGGAGAAAATCTCTGTGGTTGCTAAGACCCAACATCAATCTGATGGCAATAATCAATCTTAGTTTATAATGTACCCTAGTGCTAATAGGTGAACAAGTTAAATTTATAAGAACAAGATAATAGTAGAGTTTTCATGACAGAAAAATATGTAACTATTAATTATAAATTGTTGTTATTTTTGTTTTAAGGAAGATCTGAGACCTAGGATTTAGGATCCAAAAGCTAAAAAAAAAGAAAGATTTGTGGTTCACACAGTGCAAATGTTGTACTTATCTGCAACTGCTGAAAGTAGCTGCATCATTTCTCAGGATTGTGAGACAGCCCTCCACAACTTCCATAGGATCTTGGGAAAGGACATATTTATTTTCAGGAATTGCAGGCAGGTACTCTAAAGCACCTTTTTTGCCTTTGAAACCGAAGTCATGCATAGTCTTCTACTTGTCAGAGAGGTTCATGTAGCATCTGGGAACTGTGTTCATTCACTAGATAACATTTGATTACACAAATATTGAAACTTTCAGTTCACATAGATGAGACTGAATGAACAGAACTTGGGAAAAGGAGAACTTTTTAGTTTAGTGTTCATGAAGGCATGCTTCCCATTCTCAAGGACTTCCAAGTGTCACTAAAAGAATAGAGACAGCATAATGATGAGAATTAGATTAGAAGAGGATCAATAGGCCTGACAATAAATGAAAGTAACATAGACATTATTGAACAGATGAGGAAAGATAAATTAAAGTGGATGGTGTATTCTGTATTGCTAGTGCTACATAAATGTAGGACCAAAAGAATTTAGAAAGAACACTAACTATTAGGAGGCCTAACAGAGAAAAATAAATGGCAAATGAATATTAATATGATACTATGAAAAGGGGAGAAACAAGTATATAAAATTTTGGATTTTTTATTTATTTCTGGGTCTATATATCACATCTTGAAACAAATATTTCTGCAAGACGTCTTAAGAATAAATACAAAAACATTTTATTTTCATCTATTTCTGGCCTGTGGACTATACAAAGAGCTGGATCTAAAGACCTCAAATTTCAAACAAAATCCAACTTTTATTCTTTATGCAGTTGAGGTAGCCTTGGAGTCCTATGGAATATTGGAAACTAAGGATAAAAAAGCTGTAAGAATTGTGAAGAATATGGAAGTTTTTTTTTTAAAAAACCCTGCTTTGTTTAAAACAATTATTAGTATGGGAGAACTACACATTTTTAGCACTCAGTACCTGTAGCAAACCTATTGGATTGTTGTGGCAATGGAATCCCACAAAAATTAGCGATGACATACTTTAGAAGTCAGACTACATTATTTGATTTGAATTTGTAGTATAAAAATTGATATTTTGCATCAGAATACTTTGATGGGAATGCTGCCACCATAAATAGGCATATCTGAAGTAAACAGATACAAGAAAAGTATATGTAATGTATAGTTTGTACTTTGGCATAATGAATAAAATAAAATAAATAAATGTGGTAAAAAGTAGCTGTGATCCATATCATAATCACCTGCCAGGAATTCTTTCTAATGGACATCTCCACTTTTTGGAGGAACTGCAATAAAATTTCCTTTCATTTTTAATTCGCTTCAGTTTCATTCATTCTATAGAGATTTTGATGCACAGACATACCTACACAAAATACAGATGATTAAAAAGAGTTCAAACTAAGAAAGTTAATTAAGACTACTTGAACACAGAATCCTGAGCATCAATTCCTTTCATTAAGTCATATCATATTACTCCTTGGTTGATATATTAAATGCTTCCTTTGTTTGAAGCAGAAAAAAAAATCTAAACAGAGATGTATGTGTGTACATTCATCATCAATTTAATTACTAACACTCTTAAGAACACAAATTAGGGAGCATTCAAAAGTCAATGCTAGACACACATGGCTTTCATAATGGCGGGCCATGTAACTTGTAATTAATTCCATTGCAAATGTCAGAACAGTAGCATTGTACATCTGAACTGACCTGCTAAAATTAGTTATCTTTCAGCAACTCCTTTTATCATTTGTTTTTCAGCAACAGCGGCAACTTGACCTCTTGACTATAACCAACCCTGGTGAGTACAAAACAAAGCTCAGTTTTTTTTCCCTATGTTTTCTTAAAGAGATGGTTGTCTGAAAGTGTCTCTTTATCCCTTCTCTGACATGCAAAATGAAAAACACTGTTCCCCAGAAAATCTTTAACATAATAACAACTGACAGCTATATTGTGTTTAGTAAAGCCCCGGGCAGTTATCCTTTCACGGAGCTGCCTCTTCAGACCTTTACTCTGTGAATTTGAGTGTTGATATTTCTATAAACCTCCCGGGGTTATCTTAGTGGTATGTCTGCAGGGTAGATATACTATAATTCACAAGGTATGTTCAACTATCACAGAAACATTCTGTTTAACTTTCTGTAGCAGTAGTGTTAGATATTTACTAAAAATCAGAGGGAGCCTATATTACTTTTCCATGTTGTGGCAAGGGAGAATTGATAGTATGATTTGGAAGATGCTTAAACTTTGTTTCTCTCTCTCTCTTTTTTTAAAAGAGTCTTCCAAAATCCTATAATGTGACATATGGTTTTTGATACATACTGCTTATTTAATATAGTGGAATTTAATCGTGCTACTAACTGTTCAGTTGTAACTCTCTCTTGGTTTTCTGGCAAGTGCTTCGAGGAGCAGTATGATTCTTGTGCGTCAAGATAGGATGACTGTGATGGATTGTATCTACAAAGTGGGTGATGGTGTGATGCAAGGGTGAAATCCAGCAGGTTCTAACAGGTTCTGGAGAACCAGTAGCGGAAATTTTGAGTAGTTCAGAGAACCGGC
>JANHFM010006765.1:25288-45848 GCA_032468115.1 Grayia smithii
CCCAGCATTTTATTTCCTTGCTGCAAGCAGCAGAGGCCCACGGAACAAGCAATGGTAATTGCTACAACCTGGAACAGTTGGAACAGTTAATTTCTTTTGCATAAAACTTATTGTCTTCCTTCTAAATATTTATGCATGCTCAAGTATGCTCCTGATGTGGTAACTGTAACCCATTTTTTTGGCATTTTAAGCATCTGTGGATGTGAGTCTAATCCTAGGGATCCAGCTTGAAAGCAGAACTTCTCTGAGGAAAAAATACACACACATATCCAAATTCATAGGACAGACAGGAGAGCACTTTCCAGACATGCTGCCAATCCAAAATGTCAAGAGATTGACCCAGATTGACCCAATATTTTTAATTTAGTTAGCAACTATCCCAGTAATACTTTCTTTCTACTGGATCTAGCATCACACAATCCCAAGAACTGGCTCAAGAACTGCCATTTTAGAGAATACAGAGGACCCATTCAAATCCTTTAATCCCCCTAACTGGTAACTGTGCTAGGAGAAGATTGAAAGATTCTTTAGACAGTGCACCTCTCCCTGTTTGCCAAAAAGGCAACAGCGAGCATGACTATACATTTGCTAGAAAAATACAAAAAGCATGTGCTGAGATAGCAAACTTGGTAGTTGTTAGTATGAAATAAGAAAACTCAAAATATCATTCTGTTGGATCATGATTGTATTCAGCAATGAGGATGTCTAGGAAGCACCTACTGTAAAAATAACCTCTCCACTGTATTATTTTTTATCACTTTCCAAAGGAAGAAGCGCTAACAAACTTTAGGTAGTAAGCTTGAAAAATACCAGCAATTCCACATTTACACTTGAAACAATAAAGTTGTAAGCTCTCCAGCAGAGTTGCAATCTTCAGAGTTATGGAGCATTGGTCTATTGCAGCAAAGATAACTTACAGTTGTTTGAGAGAAGGAGACCAGCTCCTGAATATTTGCAGTGTGCTCTCCAACTGACCTGCTGCTTACAATAATAACCTTTTTGCACTCTCTTCTCTCCTACACAGGCATCCAGTTCCACAGCGCCTCCTATTGATTTCCCTCCAACCCAGCATTCTTTCCATCCTGCCCCTACCAGCCTGTCCTTTTCTGCTTCTCCTTACCCTGGTTTAGTTGACCCTCCTCCTAATCAGGAACAGTCTGTCCAGCTTAAATCTAATGAAAGGTGAAAAAGGAGGATTAACCCTTTTCTCCCTCCAAGATTGTCTTTCCTTTCAACTTTAAAACAAATCAGCATAGAAACATAGCTCCCTGCCCCTGCCCTGTTTATGGTTTATTTAAAAAGCTGTTATATATAAATTTTAAAAAATCTTTCTACTAGTAAGACATATATTTCACTTTGTATTCAGCAGTTTGGCAACTAGTTAGTTACATCAAAAGTAAATAAGCAGTATTGGCATTTCAAATTTTAATGGCACACCTATTTCTTTGAGCTAAAAATCAGGCAGTCTGGTGAAGCAGTACTTTTTTTCAGATTAACAAAAAGGCATCAGTCTTTGTGGGCTACAGCACACCATCAGAGGCATGTATAACTTGATGTAGGGTTTAAATAGAGATGTGATGGGGAAGACAAGGTGATGATGCAAATTGGGTGCTACACACATTATAAGCACCTTTACAATTCAGTATTGTGCTTTGTGAAAAACCCATTGTTAAGATTCTTCACCTCACTTTTTATATCTAACTATCAAGCACTAAGTCCCATCAAATTATGTGGAGCTCATTTTCAGATAAATAGGCCAGTGATGGGATTCAAAATTTTTACAACCGATTCTGTGGGCGTGGCTTAGTGGGCGTGACAGGGGAAGGATACTGTAAAATCTCCATTTCCTCCTGATCAACTGGGACTTGGAAGGCAGAGAATAGATGGGGGCAGGGCCAGTCAGAGGTGGTAATAGTTCTCCAAACTACTCAAAATTTCTGCTACCGGTTCTCCAAAACTGGTCAGATCCTGCTGAAACCCACCTCTGAAATAGGCTAGCCCTGCTTTTTGAAGAGATAATTACTGTATAAAACCTTTTAAGCTATTAAACAAAATTTATTATTTTTTAAAAAAATGTCCCTAATGTTACTAGTGAAAATTTATTTATTTATTTGACTCGTTGGCTGCCCTTCTGGTCTAAAGGCAACTCTGGGCAGCTTACAAACAAATGTAAATGTAAATAAATAGTCTTCTTATCAAACAGTTGTTATTGGAAAACTTCTCATTTAATATCCACAGCTGTAGTTATGATCAGTGACTGGTGTTATAATCAGTGACCAGTCTGACTGAAAAAGGTACCACAGTGATATACAAACAAAAAGTATATAGCTGAATTCTTAATGATTTAAATTAGAACTTTCTAATGTTAGCTCATTCTAGATTACTCTGAGTTTAGCTTGCTTGTTGTATGTTATTTACTCTTTGTTATTTCTTTGGGTTGTTTTGCTGTGCCCAATAGTTTTCCAAATAAATGCAGTGATTAATTGATCAATTACTTGTTTTTTCTTCTCATGTTCTTTCCCATTTCTCACATTCTCTGTACACCTACATTATCAATTACCTTTAATTTTCCTCTCTGCTCTCTAACATCCAAATGGGTATGTAAACTGGGTTTCTTAATGTTGCTCTCTGTTCACATTCAGCACACACAAAGCTCTCCTTCCTTGTTCATATCCCCTTCTTCCATTACACTATTTTCCTGGCTGTGGCATTGGCAACACCTAGAAACAGATCAGAGGCTTCTCCAGCCTATCCCAGGTAAAAATTCAGTGTGATTTGGTTTTCAGATTGATTATCTTCTCTCTCTCTCTCTCTCTCTCTCTGTGTAGGAAGATTTTTTTTCTTAGGGTTTTTTTTTTTTTTGTGGAAAACTATTATCCCCGGGGCATGATAAAGATAGTACATGTTATTTCATGAGATGTGAAACAAGAACATCTGATGCTAATCAGCATCTAATAATTCCAACAGAGGTGAAAAAATACCCCCAAGTCCAATTGCTGAGCAGAGAAATTGCAGGCAGTCAAAAGAAAAACGACTGGGAATTATTCTTGATAAAGTGAAAGGTGCCTCACCAGGCAATGGTGCCATCCGACTGACAGGTTACCATCAGAAAACTGGTCAGGTAAGTAGTCAATGTATCATTGGAACTGATTAGCCCCTAGTTTACTGAACTGTGGCTTACTGAATTAGCCTAAATGCCCAAGTTCACTCAACATACTGCCAGCCACATTTTAAATGTGTTCTAAAAACTGAATTTTAATGTGGCATAATATTCAAGATGCAAAAGCAAGTTAAATATAAGTTCATACATCTGTATTTTATGTCTAGGTGTAAAGGAATAGTTAATTTAGGTAGCCATTGTGATTGTAAATATTTTTACAGTATTTCTTATTAAGTCAAATTTATTTTTTTATGTATAGTTTAGGCATGTTTGAATGCTTGTTGCGCTTAGGCATACCTAGGAGATTTGGCTCAAATACTCCTACATCCTAATTTTTCTATAGGAAAAAGGCATGTTTCATGCATTCAAAGGGCACAGTCCTTGGTATCTTTATGAACTGAAAAAGATGTATCTAAAATCTTGAGATATTTTGCCAGACAATAGACATAATGTACTGAATAGAGGAAACAATTGGACACAAGATAATTTCTTACATTGGCACCCATTAGATGCAGAAGAATATATTGTGCAGTGCCTGAAACTTAGCCAGAAACAACAAGGGCTATGAATTATTTGTAATCTATATGTAAGTGAATTCAGAACAGCTGGATTGGTTATACAAGGTCCATAACGTATATTTGGACTATAGCATCCCTCAGGTTTTGTAGTCTGCAATTCATGTTATTAAACTTTAATGCAATAGAATCATCCAAGGATTTGACTCAAATATAAGAAATGTATTAAATGACTTAAGCAAGGAGATGGACTGTATTTTTCTTAATCCTCTTAGGTGATTTGCACCAGCAATTCAGGATTTAATTATTGCACTGATTTCATCAGATCAGACATCAAATACAGTTATTTCATATTTGGAGAGGAACAGGTATGCAGAAGGTTCAGATTGTGGAACTTTTATTTCTACAGGAAAGCTTTACACTGCTCCAGAATCAGTTTTGTACCTGAAAGATCTTATTACTTTTTCGATTTTCATCCTGCCTTTATAAAATTCAAGGTAGTGAACATAAATAACGTTCCTTTCTTTTCCAATTTTCCCCACAACACCCCTGTGAGGTGAATTGGGATAAGTGCCTGACTCAGAGTTACCCAGCTGGCTTTCATGCCTAATGTAGGACTAGAATTCACAATCTCCCAATTTCTAGGCCTGTACTTTAACCATTACACCAAACTTACACAACCTCCTCTGTTTAAGAACTGCCCCAGTTAATTCTCTAGTCTTCCTAAAGGCATTTCTACTTAGTCTGTAATGTTGAAGCTTCACAGAGATTGTTGATGGGCATTTTCTCATTGGTGAGAATTTCCAATTCTGCCTCTCAGTTTTCAGATCTCCATCCCCCATCGTGTTAAAAGATTCCTTTACAGCTGTGTCAATGGTTGTAGAGCTCTCTCTTAGCAACTGCTTGGATTTATTTGCAAGTCATCATCATGCACAATAGGTGGAAAGGAAAAGGATATTAGTAGAAGGGTATTCTCAGTTGGAGAGAACACTGAGTGTTTCTATGTCTGCAGCAGTGAAGGCAATCATAAACCAAATTATTTTGAAGCACCCAAATTGTTTTAACAACTGTGGCAAGAAAAGGTGTAAAATGGAGTAAAACTCACTTAACAAATGTCTCACTTAGCAACATGAATTTTGGGGTCAATTGTGGTCGTAAGTCAAGGACTACCTGTATAGATTTTGTAGTAATAAATACCTATTTAAAGAAATTATAGAAGGAAAGGGTGGATAATGGCAGAAACATTAGAGCCATACATTTTTCTACTGGACATTGTAGATTTCTTTTGATCTCCTCTCAGGTAATATTTTGGGATGTTATGCCACAAGAAGATATGATCCTTGTTGCTCGCTTTTATCACTGCCCTAAAGGAAGGGAAGCATCTGCACTCTGGGACAACAAATTCACCTCCCATTATCCATCATTAGGGAGTGAACAATGGTTAGCTGCCTGGGCTGTGTTCAGACTAGCCAAGAGATTTGAATCCTGTGAAGTAATGTTTGCAGGTATGTGGTTGTTGTTTTAGATATCTTGAAGCTATGATTCTCTTCAGGAATCAAGATTTTCATGGTGCTCCTCTCTTATAGTAATACAATTATTTCCACTTTGCCTCTATAGGTGCAAAGAAAGAAGAGGAATCCAGAATGACTACGTGGAATATTGGCACTCATACATTATCTCTGTATCAATGTCCTGTGCCACCTATAACAGTTTTGCCCACTGTGGTAATGTAGCATGCCAAGGTTTAGTTTAGGAAATAGGAAAAAACATTAAAGTTAAAGTAGTCCCCACCCTGTTAAGAAAATGTAGTATTCACATTGTACAATGCAACAAACTGATTTGCTTTTAGCTTAATATTAACTAAATTAAGAGCTATGGTGGCGCAATGGTTAGAATGCAGTATTGCACTATTGCAGGCTAATTCTGTCGACTGCCAACAGTTTGATTCTGACCAGCTCAAGGTTGACTCAGCCTTCCATCCTTCCAAGGTTAGTAAAATGAGGACCCAGATTGTTGGAGGCAATATGCTGGCTCTGTAAACCACTTAGAAAGGGGTGTAAAGAACTATGATGCAGGATAAGTCTAAGGGCTATTGCTAAACCAAGCCATTGTTTATCAGCATGATTTACAACTTTGTGTATTACATAAGCCTAGTATGATTTAGTCAGTAAACAGTAGACTGAACAAACATGTACACAATATGGCAGTCAGTTGTAAAAAATCCAGAGATGGCCCCAAATCCTATTCTTATTACTTCAACATACTTAATTGGCCTATTTCAGTTTTATACATTAAACCATTTTAAAAGCCATGTTTTACAAGCCATAGAAGCAATGTCATACGTATGTGTAAGAATCAGTTGATTTAGCTTTTATTCTACTCTATGGGAATGCTCTGTCTTAGTCAAGCCTTATCATTTCTGTTTTCACTTTAGCCAGCAGAATGCAAGACGTATGGCAATGCTACTTTGAGACTACACATCTTTAGTACCCAAAAACCTGAGCTGCCTTTCCCACCGGAGTTACCAGCCACACTTGATCCTACAGAAGCCTGATCCCATGCAGGTGCTAGAGGAAGAATACAGTACTTTGCTGTTGTAAACTTGAATAGCTGGGATTCATTTATCCCAAACGTAATTGGCAGAAAAGCCCAAAAGTTCTTTTTGGTTATGTTTCAGATAACTTCGAAAGAAGTAGGTGTTTTTCTCCAGATGTGCCTCCGCAGTATAAGGACTACTCAAACACATGCTGTGTTCACATGTATTCAGTTTGTCTGACAATTAAATAAAAGGGGTTTTATTCTTCATAAAGAATAATTATTATAATTATTCTTTGAGGCTTTTGTTTTTGCAGTGATTTCTTTGTTGTGTTGTGCGACCTTCTTGGATGAATACATTTTCTGATCTGGATGTTACAGATAAATTACAGATAAGGATTAATAATCTATCATTATATGAAAAACTATTTATCTATTGAGAAAAGAGCAGAGCCAAAAAGAAGTTACTCTTATCTTGGGAAGGTATGAATCCAGATTTATAGTTATATATGATTTATAAATGATACTGTTCACTCTATTTAAGAACTAGATCTGCAGTAAATAATATCGCTATAAAAAAGCTGATTTATATCATTCTATGTGCTCAAGGTATTTTAATACTATTTTCCCACTGATTTTTTCCCCTTTTGCATTCTTTTTCCATGACTTGAGTTAAATAAATTCCTATTTTTGCTAATGTAACTACCACTTCTTAAGAGTGGAATATGAATATTCCCTTCCAAGTAAGGAAATGTATTTCTTACCATCATATTCTGTCTTTTTGATACTTAAGATCTTATAATTATTTTCCATCGTTTTCCTTTAGACTAATGAAGATCATTCAACGAGCTTCAGGACTAAGTGGATTTGAACTGAAATCTGAATTTAATTTTTTTTAAAAAAATAGCTTATTCGGTTTTAATGAGCATGTGACATGGTATAAACATATTTGCACAGGCAGCCCAAAATCTATGTTGCAATGGATGTAATGGCCTATTTATGAGTATGTAATAAACTGTATGAAAACAAAATAATGCAAGATGTTGAAAAACTCACACATCTCTTAGTTTGGTCTTGTGTTTAAGGCACCAGGCAAGAAACCAGGAGTCTGTGAGTTCTAGTCCCACTTTAGGCATGAAAGATAGCTGGATGACTTTGGGCCAGTTGCTCTTTCTCAGCCCAGTGTTGTTGTTGTGGAAAAAATAGGATAAATGTGTTGGATATGTTCCCTACCTTGAATTTATAAATATAAAGGTGGTATAAAAATACATCTATTCACTTCTTCCAGGAGCAAAATTCCTCTATACAGGTAGTCTTATGACAATTAGGATCTGAAACTTGAACGTTGAATGAAACTGTCATTGAGATGCCCCTGTGACTGCTCCATTAGATGGCAATCCTGGGTCTCCCAATAGCAGTTGTTAAGCAATTGAATGGCGAGGGGTGTGTGTGTGTGTGTGTGTGTGTGTGTATGTGTGTGCATAAGGGGATGGGGAAGCCAAGGGATGGGAAACCCCTAGTGCTCACTAGCATGCAGAAATCTGCCATGAGCAGGGAATTCCTGGACTTCTCATCCCATTATGCTGGAAGATTCTTTCCCTGTGTCATGATTCCGGGATCTTTTTACTTTTGCCTTTTTCTGCAGCTATTGACAGATATGCCCAGCTGATTTGAGTCACAACTAGGAAGCTAGCAAGAGGATCTTTCTTAAGGCTAGAGCGAGCCTCCCAGGCATGGTGGGCACAGAGAGGGCCCAGGTCTCCTGGTGTGGTGCAGCGGGGAGAAGTAGCCACTGAACATGCCAAGGCAGTTTTGTGCATGCTGGTGGCCTGGGTGGGCAGCTGAAAATTTATGTGTGTGTGTATGTAATTGCAGCACCTCATGATTGTAAAGGTGTATGCTGCCATGTATCCAAATTTTGATCACATGGCCAGAGGCATTGTAATGGCAGCAACTTTGGGCAAAAGTCATAACTTCATTGTAATTTTGAATGGCTGATGAATAATTGTGGACTACTAACTTGGTGTCATAAGTTAGATGAATAGATTTGTCTGTCTTAAAAGGAACTTACTGTCAGGGTTCCAGTAAAATCCCCTCTCCAATTAAAAATTCTGAAGCAAGCATTTCTCAAAGTTCTTTTAATAGAGCAGGTAAACTGGCACATCTGGGAAAACCAGAATCTGAGAGGTCTGGGTTTTCTCTCACTAAATCAAAACCCCCAAAACCATCCCCTTACTCATCAGTCGATCACATGCTCCAATCATCATCCGTCCCATCTTGAGACAGCACTCCACCCATCATCTGTCCCACTCAAGACAGCACTCCACCCACCAGATGCAGGATCGTCCTGTCCTTGACTGATGGGAAGAATGCTATTATGTCTATTACCGATCCCTCTACAAAATCCACTCTCCTACTTTCCCACAGAGAAGGTGGCAGCGGGGAAGCTTCCGGCCTAATATGGCTTCCAAAGCTGACACTTACGGTACATTCAATTCAGCACTCTTTTCTTACCATAGAAACCAGTCTCTTCAAGTAGTATCTTCAACCAAACTCTCATCTGAGGAGTAGATTTAACTAAAGACTTAATTCTCTGAAGGTAGTTCTGAAAAAAAAAAGGCCAACTGCCACAGGGGATTTTTTTTTTTTTTTTTTTTTGCCAGAGTGAGTGAAGATTATCAGATTCTCTGACAACAGTGCTCTGATGTATGCTTTGCCTTGCATAGCTATTCTGGTGAAATATTAAAAAAATACATACCTAAAAAAAAATTATTTTGAAAAAAATATCTTCCTGGCACATTCCCTTCATGGACTACTAGTTTTTAGTGAGGAGCCCGGCTGCTTCCCTTGTCCACCCTCGCCGGCACTGGAAGCCAAGTGTCATCCATTCATACCTCCATCCCTGTCTCTGGGCTCACCCAGTGCCATAGTCCACCACGCAGGCCACACTTGCAGCAGGGCGGCAGCAGGGTGTCCTCAGTGAACTGCTCTATGAATTTGTGCAGGGCAGGCACACATAGTGCGCCCAGGGCAGCCAGTGGGCGGGGTCAGTGGGTTCGCCGAACTGCAGAGTTAACAACCGATTTAGCTGAACTGGCTGAATCCCACCTCTGCATTGCTGCCTCAGCCGAGGAACACGAGCCTTCTCAGCCTCCCCCCCTCCCCCCAGGTATGGCATACCCTCATCTGATACAATATTCGCTGTATAAGAAGCACAGATATTTTCACCCACTTTTTTTTGGGGGGGGGGAAGTTCGTCTTATAGTCCAAAAAATACAGTAATTGAATTATCATCATTATTAAAGGAATATTGATGTTTTTGTTCTGATACAACCCCCAAATGATAGCATTACTTCAATTTTGGTCCAGAGTAAGTCAATCTATTATCATATATATAACGGAAACAAAGCAGAATGAATTTATTATGATTTGCCACATCTTATCTATTCAACACACACACACACACACACGCCGTAGTACTGTGATTAAAATGAATAACAGAAACATCTGGCCTTAATGGTTCCTGAAAAACTCAAGGTATGCTTCATCAGCATAAAGCAAACAAAATATCCTAAAAGTTAGAAGCAAAGGAAGCTTCTTCCTATACAATACTATGAGAGCCATGGTGGCACAGTGGTTAGAATGCAGTACTGCAGGCTGCTTCTGATTGCCGACTGCCCGCAGTTTAAGTCTCATCAGCTCAAGGTGGATTCAGCCTTTCATCCTTCCAAGGTCAGTAAAATGAGGACGCAGATTGTTGAGGGAATTATGCTAACTCTGTAAACCGCTTAGAGGACTGTAAAGCACTGTGAAGCGGTATATAAGTCTAAGTACGATTGCTATTAGAGCAGTACTTCCCAACTGTAGGAACTTGTGAACTTCAACTCCCAGAATCCTCTAGCCTGCCAAAGGATTTGAAAAATATCAATTTATATTCTAATACTAAAAAATATGCTAAAGAATGCTCAAATTACTTAATAATCAATCTCACATGTAAAGTAAGTCTCAAGTTTGTATTTTGGCTTCAGCAACATATAGAACTACCAGATATCTACAGCTCTTAAAACTTTATTTATTTATTTATTTCAATTTATATGCCACCCAACTCCCAAAGGACTCCGGGTGGCTCACAACAAAAAAAAAAATACAATAAAATATATAAAATTTAAAAAACGATTTAAAACAATAAAATAACAAACATTCATATCCCATCTGGGGCCAGATCTCGCTGAGTCGTAATAGCAAGATCCACAGCCCCATGCCTGATGGAAAAGACAAGTTTTAACAGCTTTGCGGAAGGCCAGTAGGGTGGATGAACTGGGCCAAATAATTTTTTATTGAAAAATATGTATCAGGAAGGTTAGAACAGCTACATTGTTTAGAGTAGTCCAAGAGTTTACATAAATTACCTAATTTAATGTATATGAAAAAGATTATGAGAATTATTGTGCTAATTCCTGGAAAAAACACCAGCAACTTCAGATATGCTGATACCACTTTGATGGGTGGAAGTAAGAAAGACCTAAAGATTTTTTATTAAGTGAAAGATTACAAAAATTGGTCTATTTATCTTTTTAAGTTAAACTGATGAAACTTTATATTGAAATAGCAATAGCACTTTGACCAGTGGTTCTCAGCCTGTGAGTCAGGACCCCTTTGGGGGTCGAACAACCCTTTCACAGGGGTCGCCTACGACAATCGGAAAACACATATTTCCAATGGTCTTAGGAACCGAGACACCACTCCTCTATCAATATAGGTTCAATATAAGGGGCTGCAGGCTGGCGCGACACAATTGAAAGTGAACTGAAGAGGAGGCGGCAGGAGGAGGTGAAGGCACCACAGTGGCAGCAGCGGCGGGGCTAAGAATCATCAGCCTCAAGCAAATGGCAGAAGCAGGAGGGGAGGGAAGTGTGGCGGTGCAGGAGACAACTGCCACCAGCAGCAGCAGAGGTGGGAAGCACTGCCGATGGCTGGAAACAGTCTTACAATATGTGGTGGCGGCGGCAGCAGCAGTGGGAATCCTCAGGAAATAGCCAAGTCCGTTGCCCCTTTCCCTGCCTCACCTCCCTCCCCGCTGTGGACAGAGACCAGGGGGCACCGAGAAAAGGGAGCCGCGACCAACGTCTGCTTGTGCTGCGAGGGGGAGGAGTGAGAACTACCGAAGACTATGCCGCTTTGGAGAAAGGCATCCAGTGGGTCACATGAGGAACTGTATTAAAGGGTCGTGGCATTAGGAAGAACCACTGACGTAGATTTATATACCGCTTCATAGTGCTTTTACAGCCCTTTCTAAGCAGTTTACAGTTAGCATATTGCCCCCAACAATCTGGGTCCTCATTTTACCCACCTCGGAAGGCTGAGTCAACCTTGAGCCGGTGACATTCGATCTGCTGAACTGCAGCTAGCAATCAACTGAAGTAGCCTGTGATACTGCACTCTAACCAGTGCCACCTCGGCTCTTAATCCCTTAAGCCTTGTTATAAATGCAATTTAAATTGTAATTAAATAGCAAACATTGCAATTCTCTATCAATATTGAAGGCACAGTAATAACGCCTTGTTAACAGGCCCTAAACTTAGTTTTGCTAATTCAGTCACCAGTGTTTGTATTCTTGCATGGATAAATTGGTGCCCATTATAACCATCCTCTTTTGATAGTCAATTGTATTCAAGATTATTAAAGGTGCCCAAAATAGTTTAGAAACATGTTTAGTTCAGAACTTTACTGATCATCCCTCTCCAAGTATGTTTGAGTTTTTAAGCTAGGAACAAGCTGTTTTGAACTTGGAAGATTTCCAAGACACTTGGAATGATTCATTTATACTTAAAACAGCAGCTTTAGCATCAGGACTATTCAAAGTGAAATGCTTTGCACACCAATACATACTAAGGTAACCAGATACCATGATCTCTTTCAGTAATTTGTACCTTAAGATCTGGGAAGCCCAACTCCCTAGAACCCATCTTTTTTTTTGAAAAGAACATTTAATGAGTTCAGTGTAGCAGTTTTATTCTTGAAGAGAATCATTACAGCTACCGTGTTTCCCCAAAAATAAGACCGTCTTATATTTTTTGAACCCCAAAATAAGCACTTGACCTTATTTTCAGGGAGGTCTTATTATTTTGGGGTGTGTGGAAGAAACCAAGAGGAAATGGCGGGGACCGGCTGCACATGCGGTTAAATACTTTCAGGGAGGGCTTATTTTCAGGGAAATACGGTATGTTTTAAATTCCACAGGAATGTATATTCAAGACTGATTTTTCATACTCTGTTTATCAGAGAAAAGTGCAAAATAACAAGTTCAAGAACATCTCTCTGAGAATAAAATGTAGTTAGATTCCATGAAGAGAAAAATTTCTCAAATTATAATGAAAACAATGTACTTTCCATAGCAGTCCTAGCCAGAACAATTATTTGTAAGTGCAAAACATCTGCACTACAGGTGTACTTTTATGAAGTAGCTCAGTTCCAAAACCAATGATGTACTGTACTAGATCACTAGTAGGCACATGCCCTTTTTTATGTACATATACTGCAATTGCCAAAATATTTTGCTATTATTTATAACTACTGGACCAATGAAGTCTAATTCCAAACATGTCAGAGCATAAATATCCCTGCACTACACCATTACATTCTAGCTGAACTTTTTTTCTTGGTAAAGTAAATGTAAAGCCAGGAAAATCTCAATCAGAAATCCATTACATCACTATAGTCTGAAATTTTATAGTCTGAAATTGAAGTCCGTGTCAGTTCAAGGTAGAAAGTTCAGATATATGTATCAAAATCTCTACTTGACAGTATTAATAAAATGCCATCGTCATATTAGTAAATCTTCTAAATTCTTATATTCTCATCAAATGCTACTTTCTTATGTATCTCAACTCCACCTCGGTCTTACTTTACCTTGGTGGAAGCAAGAAGCTAAAACGTATCATATATTAGATAAAATGTTTACTGGTAAAGCTAATGATGAAAAATATTTCATGTATTTTTAATTTCAGGGAAGAATTAACAAGACACAGAAAACCATATTGTGTATGCTTACTTAGAGGTTTGCAAATCTATGGGGAGAGACAATGACGGGTCCAGTGTAAAGCAAACTATCTGTAGGTATTTCTCTTCAAAAGATTGTCATCTGGTCATGATATAATTATAGACGAGCTTTCTTGAAGGAAGTTTTAGCTTTCTCTTAATTCTTGCTAGATAGGCACTTTATTAAAATTACATTTCAGATTTTATACTGTTACTAATAAGATTGTATTGTCTCACATTTAATTCCTAAAGGCGTTTTAAAGCCATTGATTTTCTTCTATCTACAATCCAAGAAGCTATTTCTGTTTGGATCAGGATTGAATATATTCATATTATTGAGTGGTTTTTCTGCTTTGACAATTTATGAATCACTTTTACTGAATGCATAGAGTTCAGACTCTTTCAAAATGAACTATGGGCAAACTTTCTGACCCCACCTGGGTTTTCTTTTAGTCAATCATCTTAGACTTTCCCTATGATCTTAAACTTGTCCTAATCTTGATACTTTGTCTCTATGAAATTTCAAAACTACAATTTTAAAATAAACAGAAGCCTCACATTCTAGACTAGTTTTAAAAACATACACTACAGCTTTTCCATATATTTTTCATTTCCCATCTATTTATTCTGGTCTGAGACTTTTTGGAAGATTTATCCCACTTTAATCTTGAAAAACTTACTGTATCCAAACAGTAAGTACCTACCATGCTGATTGCATATAAGACAGATAACCAAAATTTGAAGCAGAACTGTAACTTAATAAATTTTAAGATTTAATTTTACATATCTTAAAATGACAATGTTAATGTTTGAGTACAATCTTTATTGAATACAAAAAGTTGCCAAAGAGTGAAAAAATACATTATATACAAAACCCACAATCCTTGGGAGGCAGCATATCCAATATTAAAGAACTATCATACAGTACTTTGAACAGTTTCAACTTGTGGTCTTCCCCCTGTCTAAAAAGAAAAAAATAATAATAAATATATATTTTTTACAAGGCTAGGTAATTAATTCATGCATTGTTGAAGGATTTAGTAGTTTGTAAGACTAACATGGACAATTTGATAGAAGCTATTAATATTTAATAGTGATTAATAATACTGTTTTAGTATCTTGCTGCACAAAAAATATACAGATGTTTGCATAATAGCACTTAAATAAGATCACTATTTAATCCATGTATAAACTGTATGCAATTATCCAGAAGTATACATTGCTATGCTTTTTTTGGGAAGCACGAAGCCTGGCATGGAGAAGGGATCAAGTGCAGTTAGCTTGGAGTCACTGCACAACCGCAAAAGGGCTAAGACCCCTAAATTTCTTGGTTTTATGTAATCATTTCCAACTGCCAGACTGAGAGATTCCTTATAGGGAGAAGACAGCGAAGTAACACATGCCTAAACTCCGCATGTTTGGGCCTGGTTGTTTGTGTCTGACAACAAATTAGGTTTTCTGTTTATATTTGATACATCAGTATGTGTTTTAGCATGAATATATTATATGTTTGGGAGAAAACCAGCAGGTAATGAAACATATGCAAGGAAAAAATGTCTGGTAAAATTATTGTTTATTTTGATTTATATGACTCCTGACTGAACTGCCCACCTCCTGTTCCATTTTCTCTGCAGCCTCATTTCCATTGGGAGCTGCATCACCACCACCATTGACAGCCGATTCTGATTTAGATTTCTTAGCTCCATTGTCTCCCTGTTGAGTTTCTTCCTCTGGTTTCCTCTGAAGACAAAATTGTTTAGTCTTCATCAAGTAGAACTCTAAATGTGAATCTTAAGAATATTTAGTATCATTATGCATTTGCTATTTAACTGCATATGCTAACTGCTTTAAATTAAACAAGATTATAAACAACATGCAATATCTATTTAGTCCTCTGTTTTAAAATTAAAAAGGTTAATTACCTTCAAGTTACTTAGCCTGGGTATTACTCTAAAGATCAAATTTAGGACTAGAATTCTAACGTTATACCAGCAGTTCAAAAAAAAAAGGAGATAACCATTATTTAATGAGAATAATCAAATAATTGATTTAAAGGACAATATTGATATATTGCTCAGCAATTCATGTAATAGTCCTAACATACAATAGAGGAGAATATATATAGCTCAGGGTTGAACTGTAGAGTCCGTGTTTACGTGCAGATATTTTATTAAGTGACTAAGAAACAAAATAAAACATCTGCAAGCAAACAACCAAGCTCCAAGAACACAAAAAACTCCACAATATAAAAATAGCTAAACAGATTATTCCAGATTGAATAATGCTAGCGAATAGCTCATTTCCAATTAAAATAAGGGAACCCAATTCAGCCTGGATGTTTGGTTGTGAAGTTCAGTTTCAGTTCAGATATGTCAACATTTGTACTACCATGGATGCTTCTGCAGGATCTTAACACAGCCAAGTTGAAGTGCCTGCAGAACCCACAAAATCAAGCTTTGAAATTAAACCAGGGTTAATAAGGTGGGTGCTACGTAGCACAATACCACCAAAGCTATCAAGAAAGCTACATGGTTCCCAGACTAACTGGCTGCCAGTAGAAAGGATCTTATGTAGGATATATAAAAATTGTAGAAATAATGTGATTTAACCTTTTAACTGCAGGATTAGCTACAAGCCAGTAAGAATTGTGTTTATTTAATAGAATACACACCTTTTTCCTAACAAGATGAGAGATATCTGTAGCTCCATCAGTTTTGTGTCCAACTGGAATCTATTACAGAAACAGTAGAAGTTTCTATGAAATATTAATCATAATGGCATAAACCTAGTTGCTATTGCTAGTGTCACTTACTGTTGAAGTTGTACTACTTTCAGACCCTTGTGAAAAGCTGGAAGATCCGCCAACCTGGAAAGAAAGAAATCCTTTTAAGATACTAAAGCCTCTAGCTACTGAAACTCCAGAAAACAAACAAACCAGCGCAAAAAGGCATTTTCTAAAATCTACCTCTTGACTTATTGAACACATCTGAACAGTTTTAAAAATAAATATTGCAAGGTCATTTAAACGCTTAATCTTTAAATTCTCAGATTTACCAAACTAATCTTGTGTTCAGTGACAATTATAAAAAAGATCTAGAGAAACAGTTATCTCCTATTGCATTCAAATGTCAAAACCAATGGTATGTCACTGTGATATTAAAGATGTTCTGCTCAGATTTTAGATTTCAGACCTACATCCTGCAGGCACACGGATTTATTTACCAAACATTTTGAAATCTGTTTATTTCAACAGAGTCAATGATGGAACTCACTAGTGTTGCTTTCAGAGCCAGTTCAGTCACTCTTGCACTATTTTGAGACTCTTTTGAATCCTCTATTTTTTCTTTGATTTCAGGAAGCAGGCCCTTGAGTTCCTCTATTTCTTTTTCATCCTCAACTGGTCCTTCTCCCTTTGCTTTTAGTCGCTCAGTCAGCATAACTGAAAAAGGTGACAATATAGGAGCCATTAATACTTTTTGTGGAAACAATTCATTTAATTTTGCCATATCACCACTTGGTACAGAATAACAAAACACAATCCCCCCAATCAGAGAGCAGTAGCTGTTCACTTTTCTGTGAACTGACCCACTGACTCTTTTAAACAACTTTATAGTGAAAACCCAACTTTTAAACCAAACAAAGGCTCAAGAAAAGCAGAAAGCAAATTTAGGTCTATTAGCAGAGGGTTTTTTGTTTGTAAAAAGAAACAAATAAATCTCATCTATTTCAATTATCACAATAAAACCAGAAAGAGCTTGGTTCATGGTTCACAGATCACTTCTGTTAAGCTGTGATTAATACCTTATATTTATTATAGGTAGTCTTCTACTTATACTTGGTTGCGTAACGTTATGACAGCCCCCCTTCCCTCACCAGGACTTACAACCCAGTTTCAAAGTCCCTGTTTCCATGGTCACATTTTGGTCAGCAACAAGCCTGCAATTACAGCTGTTTTCAGCACTCCACAGCCATTTAACCACGATTTATTATTGCTTTCCAAGAAGCTTATGCTTACTTCCAATTACTGGCCAAAACTGGCCCATGATGGATATGTTCCAACTTTCACAATTTATGACGGTAACTGCCAGCCTCAATTGCTGTTGTAAATCAAGGACTATATGTAATTTGTCTGAGCAATTTATAAGAAGGTAAAACCAATCCAAAGGAACAACCCACTAAGGCAGGAGTCCCCAATCCCTGGACCGATACCAGTTCATGGTCTGTTAGGAACCAGGTAGCAGAGCTGAAGGTGAGCAGTGGGCGAATGAACCCTATTGTAAATTGCACATGCATAGGATCTAGTTGCACACTCCTCCCCCCCTCTCCCCTCCGTTAAAAAAATGTTTTCCATGAAACTGGTTCCTGGTGCAAAAAGGTGGGTGCCACTGCACTATTGAACTGCTGCAAACAAAATTCAGGCCCAGACTCACTATCTGTACCAGAATGGTAACAAAACAAAGCCTTAAAGGCATTGTAAAAGCAGGGGGAGGAAGAGCAAGATCTTGAATCCCAGGTGGCAGTGTTCCTATGTATGTATACATTAAAGTTACACCAAGGAGATATTTTATTAGCCTCAATTCACAGACTGAGGATGCTTAGCAACCCTTTTCAGGATGAACACACACAATGGATTAAGTCTGAATGTGAGAAATAATCATCATCACAGCAACCAAAACCCAAAACAGATATTGTTAAAGATGTACTTGGGACACTGCAGAATAAGCGTTATTGGCTTGCAGCTAGCCCACTAGCTGAAACTGGGCAAAACTTGTTTCCTGGCCACAGGTTGCACCTGCTTTTCATCTATGTAGCAGAGACTACGAAGTGTCATAAGACATGGACTTTGTTCTCTTGGGGAAAGAGTGATCCTATCCCAGACCAAACTTACTGAAATTTAACCTTGTTGTGGTCTATCCAGTCCCTTACAGACTCCAAACAGCAGGTCAACAACTCCACAGTGGCTATATGCAACTATATACCATCATACTGATACTTAATCCCAGATTAAAGTATTTCTTCCAAAATTTCACCAGACATTGAACAGTAGAGGATGATAGCAAGTCCAGTATCACCCTATACTTAAATAACCAATGGATCAACTGTTCCCTTCCCCAGAGCTGAGCCACACATTCAGAAAGGAGCACAATCACATTCACGTACTTTACAATTTCCTACTCTTCAAGTTCCTATTCATATCATACACCAGAATAAGATGCTTGTGTCTTCCACATAGGTGTAAAACTGGATTGGAACTGATCTAGACAATTTCTTCCTTTCAGAGTCTTCTTGTAGCTGAACCCACTTCTCCAAATCTTCCTTACTTCCCCAAAACAAGAAATTATGGAAGTTATCCAAGGAAGCTAGTAGCAAATTGCAACCAATGTTAATTTGAAACTTGGAACAGATGGGGAACAGTAATGGAGGAACGTAATTAAAAGTATGTAGAACTTCTGCTTTAATTTACCAAGTCTTTTGTCAATTACTTCCATTGATTTACTGAACTGCAGCACTGCTTCCTCATACTGATTGTTGTAGTGATATGCCAACCCAAGATGGTAGTGAGTCTCTGCAAGCAAACGGTCATAGGCTTCTAAATATTTCTGCTGAAGAGCCAAGCAGGAATGAAACTCCTCTATAGCTTGCATGTAGTTTTCTGCAGAGAACACCAGAAAATGATAAACATTCTCCCAAAAGCAGACAAATTCAATTCCAAAAGCAATATAGAAAAAATTCACATTTGTTTAGGAAAATAATTGTAACATGTAAAATTATGCATTCTCCATGTTATCCTTTTTTCCCTCCCTATCATACAGGTAGTCCTCAACTTAAAACCATTCATTTAGTGATGATTCAAAATTACAATAGCACTGAAAAAACACAACTTACAATTGGTCCTCATACTTACAATTACTGCTGTGTCCCCATGATCACAAGATCAAAATTTGGACACTTGGAAACCATCATGTATTTATGACAGTTGCAGTGTCCCATTGCCATTTGCAATCTTCCCACCTGGCTTCCAACAGGCAAGTCAAAGGAGGAAACTGAATTCACATAACTATATCATCTAACAACTATGGCCAAAAAAAAGATCATAATATCAGACTGATCATGTGATGACTCACTTTATGACTGTCACAACTTGTGTCTGCATTGGGGAGACTCCATAATGGTTGTAAGTTGAAGATTACCTGTATCAGTTTAATTAGGAATTAAGTGCTAGAACAGTGAAAAAAAGCCAGCTATAAAAACGTAATTTAGGAAGCAAAGAGCTTTACATTAATTACAATAAAAAATGAAACAATGCAACTGTCAATTCAGAATATACATAAATCAAACTTGTCAAAACACAGTATATGACATACTTCATATTTATGCTACTTCAATTTTGTATAATTTTAATGTAAAATATGACTAAAAGGTTGATAGTCAATGCAGAACAGACATGCTCTCATGTATAGTCACAACATGCAAAAACCATTAGAAATAGCATGTCTAGACAACTTTAAGTCAATTACCAGATTCAATGCTAACTTCTCCTAGCTTTAGATGAGCCTGAGCAGCATGGAGCTGTGCTTCTTTAGTGTCCTGCCTAGACCAAAAAAGCAAATCAGAAAATACACTGTAAAAACATTCATCAGTAGTATGGTTAAGGATATTATTTTATTAGAACTCCTAAGACATACCTTTTATATATTACTTTTGCCAATTCCAGCATATCCCAAGCCAGTTCTAAGTTTCCAACTTCATCTTCTTCACTTTCCTAAAGCAATATGATTCATTAGTCATATTACACAGTTCCAATTTCTTATGCCTTAATAGCAATCATAAATATTGACTCTGGCATCGAGTCCTATGAAAATTATAGTCTTTCTCATAGAAATACACTAAGAGATTTCACATAGCTTTAGAACAGATTCACAGAACCAGAAAATACTTAAGATTTACCTCAGAGAAGCAGCTATCTTTTTATCTAAAGATAGTCCTTAACATATGACCACAATTGAGCCGGCTTATGTCGCTAAGTGAGAAATTTGATAAGTGGGTTTTGCTCCATTTTACGACTTTTCTTGCCACATTTGTTAAGTTAATTACTATAGTTGTTAAATTAATAACACGGTTGTTAAGTGAATATGGCTTCGCTACTGATTTTGCTTTTCAGAAGATTGCAAAAGGTGATCACATGTTTCCGGGATACTGCAAACTGTCATCAATCTGAGTCAGTTGTCAAATATCCAAACGTAAATCACACGGGGATGTTGCAACAGTCGTAAGTGTGAAAAATGGTCCTATCACTTTTTTCAGTGCCACT
>JANHFM010006765.1:55238-66231 GCA_032468115.1 Grayia smithii
GAGTGGGGCGTGGGGTGGTGGTGGGTTGTCTCCGGAAGGGGAACGTTGAATGCGAGCGGGTTTCTCGAGGGCTGGTGGGATCTGGTGGCCCGCCCTCCTTTCCTCTTTATGGGGGGGGGGGGATGAAGAAGAAGAAGAGCGCGTCGGAGTTGGAAGATGGGGAGGCAGCGGACGCCTCTCCGGCAAAGGGACTCGGAGAAGGTTGCGGGGGGGAACGACGAGTAAATAGCCCGAGGATTGTGTGTTTTTTTCGCCCCCGTTTTCCCCGTATGCTTTTCCCCTTATTTCCTGCAAGCGGGAGCCTTTGCGTCTTGAGAAGCGGAGGTTTCACCGGCGTCCTTTAAATTTATTGTATTTTTAGCTCCCTGTGGAGCCGGCGGGGGTTAATTTTTACTTTAGTTCTGTATATACATAGTCCCGTGGAGACAGCTCTTTGGGTAATAAGGTTAGGCTATGAATTATTTAAAAATAAAATGGCTCCGAAGTATTTGTGTGTGTGTATGTGTGTGAGAGAGAGAGAGAGAGACCTCAAACCACCACCACCCCCATCAGACCGTTATATTCTTCCTCATAGCAAGGATAAGAATGAGGGCAGAAGTGAAGAAAAATTGTGGTTTAGATTGGGCAAGTTGCCTTGAAAAAGAAGTGTATAAGAAGGAAGAGACTGGGTATAGGATATTGCTACTAGGAGAATTGTATAACTTTGAGGCCTTCTTGTTTTTTTCTGCCAGCATTAATTAATATAGATTTCCCGGTCTCTTTTCAGAAGCTTTTGTTTCACATTTGCAGATAATGTCATTTTCTTATAATGAACATTGTTTCATCATCTTCATCTCTCTTGTTTCCTGCGGGTGGAGCCAGGTCCTGTACACAGTGCTCTCAGGTGTACAAAGCAACTCTAAACTTGTTATAGGCTGTTTACTGTCTTGCCTTAGCATTTCAATGATGATTAACAGTTGTGAAAATGAAGTTGTGGGATGCCAGAAAGAAGATGCATCTCTTAAGACAGAAATAAAAATGCTACTAACTTCGTGTGCTAAGATCTTTTGGAATGGAAATACTTTGAATAATAGAGTGTGTGCTTCTACTAAAAATCTCCTTTGGGATGGATCTTTTTTTTTTTTTGCAGTTAGCCCAATTTTTTTTTTTGAAATTATTTAATATGCTATGAGTCATCAGTTTGTTAAAATAAGCATATGGTGTTCATACCAAAAAGAAAGCATTAAAGATTGTTGATGCTTTGCTTAGCAAGAAGACTTTGCAGATACAGTAAATGTATGTTATGCAAGAAAGAAGTACTGTGTTGGAATGAATGTGAAAAAAGCAGAAGACATTGTAAAAAAAAATCTGATAAAAGAAAATAATTGACTAAATTACTCTAAAACGGTGTTTTTTTATTTATGAAGAAGAGAAAAGGTTTCCTCTTACTCTGTAGTAATATAGAAAACTTAAAGTTAAAATAAAATGAAATACTACTCAGTTACTAAAGTAGTTGAGCATTGGTAAAAAGAGGCTCTGGAAAGAGTGCTTTCACTTATTATTTATAGGTCCAGGTCCAAATTTGGTTTGCATTCATTAACTTTTTTTTCCTTATCTGTCTCTTTGTGGTAGTTGTCTGTTTTCTAATTTTAATTGTAGCGTCTACTATATTTTAGTAATTGAACATCAAGTAGATATTTCTGCATTTCTGATTTTTTTAAAAGAGTTAATATAAAATAGCTACATTAATGTTTTCTCATCCAAATAAATGCATTGGGAAAGTAATTGTAATTACTTCCTCATTGTTCTTTGGGACACTAAGAACTCTTAACCTTGCTTGATAGATTTCATACGTCAAAGGAAAGGCATTATACTTCACATTTTTCCATTAATATATTTTAGCAGTCTTCTCAAATGCACACATTAATACAGTATATACTTGTGTACTTATTCTTAGTGTTGCAAGTTTATGAATTATTGTAATAGATTTTTGTATCAACAGTGAACAAATAAGTACCCTATTACATCTTACTGTTTTCGAAAAACAAAACCCAGTTACTGCTGGATATGAATCCATGAATTAATTATTGAGTCTTAAGATTCATTTCTAAGACAAGTGATTTAATTCTCTTCTGGTTTTCATCCCAGAATATACTGTAATTCTAAATGTTCTAATATATTTAGGAAAGTAATATTTATTTTCTGTAGTGGTTTTGCAGGTGTTTATACCACAAATCAACCTGTTTATGTATTTTGGGCTGTGGCTTTCCAAAATGTTTGACAAGTTCCCAACTAATGCTGGCCTAAGCCAAAATTATATGGCATACAGTTCAAGGATCTGGAGTCTGCTCCAAAGTGTTGTAATAGTATGACTGCTAATGGCTCCTATATTAGAACCCAATTGTGAGAAGTTTAAAAACAAACTTAATGGCATACTTTTGTCCACTTTTGACAGTTTATATAAAAATGAATGTATTTATTTATCAAAGAGGCAGTAAGCTTTGATCATTCTCAGATCTCTAATGAATATCAAGATAATTATCTTGAATATCAAGACAATTTTTGCAGTTACGGGCTGCTTAATCAGGAAAAAAATCTGCCACTAATGGTGGTACAGGTAGTCCTTCTTTAGGACCGCAATTGAGACTAGCGACTTGGTTGTTAAGCAGAATGTTTGCTAAGTGAAAATTATGTGACTGCAATTGTGCCTATGATTTCACTTCAGTTTTCCTCTGCTTCTTACTACTGAACTTGGTTTTTCTCTCTTTTTCTTTGAGGACACCTTGGTATGATTGAGCAAGTGAAATAGATACTACAAAGGTTGTTAATGTGGGGACTGTTTAGTAAGTTGTTTCTTTTAAGCACCATCCTAATTTTGAACAGTCACTAACTGAGGACTATCTGTATACTCTCTGATATAGAGAGTGTGGATTACCTCTAGAAAGAGGTGCTAAAGATTTGCTGCCTTATGTAAAATTTGACTAAGTCAGATATATAAATGTCTTGATTCCCTTGAGATAATTTGTGTTGCATTTCTAATTGTCCAAATTAGTGGGAATCATTTCCAAGATATCTGGAATATAATTATCCTTGTTTTAGATCAGTGATTCTCAATCTGTGGGTCAGGACCCCTTTGGAGGTCGAACAACCCTTTCACAGGGGTCGCCTAAGACCATAGGAAAACTCATATTTCCGATGGCCTTAGGAACCAAGACACCACTCCTCTATCCATCTCCAGGCGAATCTAATAGGTCCTATTTCCAAGTAGGTGCCATAGACTCTGATTTCCATCAGATGTGGGCCATTGCACTTGTGAGAAAGGTCGAGGAAACACCTGCCTTTCAGGTGTTTGCATTACAATTCATAATAGTAGCAAAATTAGAGTTATGAAGCAACAAAAATAATTTATGGTTGAGGGTCATCACAACATGAGGAACTGTATTAAAGGGTCGCAGCATTAGGAAGGTTGAGAACCACTGACTTAGACCATTGCAGCATCTGCTTGGTCATGTGATCAAAATGCAAACACTTGGCAACTGGCATGTATTTATGACAGTTGCAGTGTCTCAGGGTCATGTGATCATCTTTTGACAAGCCAAGTAAATGGGGAAGCCAGATTCATTTAACATTACTAACTTAACAACTGCCATGATTCACGTAACAACTGTGGAAAATAGGCAAAACTCACTCAACAAATATCTCACTTAGCAACAGAAATTTTTGGACTCAATTGTGGTCTTAAGTCTATATGTACTGAATATTAAATCATAGTTCCATGTAGGTAAAAAAAATTAAGATAGCAGAGATCTGTGTAAATTAGGTTTGTGCTGGATAAAAGATTTGTTTCTTGACTGTGTAACGCATTAGTCTTGACTATATAAATCTTTTGTTACAGCTTGGAATGTGAAAACCATAAAACTGTAGCTCAACAGACAAAATCCATTCTGTTTATTTGCCATGTTAACTTCTTAATGAATCTTAAAACTATGTAAAACATATCAAAAGTAAGCTAAAACAGAGAAGACTAAAATCTTCAAATATTAAAAATATATCTAGGGAATTATAGCTAAATAAACATCTTTTACCCTCCCTTTATATATAATCTAAATACTTACAAAAGGCTAGCAGCTTCCTGAAATGCATTAACAGCAGATGGAATATCTCCCATTACCAGATTCTTTTGTCCCAAGCCGAGTAGTCTCTTGGCTTCCCCATCCACATCAATACTGAAAGTATGAAAATATGTATTGTCTTCCCATAATAGTTTTTGCACAGATTTTCACATAACAATGGTCAATACAACAAAATTTAAAAACAAAATATACAAACTAGAATACAGTTAATCTTAAAAAACATTATTATATAAAGCACAAAGCAGAAAGAAAAATTAGGTGAAGAGATGTTATTCAAGAGCCATCTAAATATTTTGCCAGTCCCTAGGATTCAACAACCCTGATTGAACAACCAGGTCTTGAGAAACCTCCAGAAAGCTGAAGGGAAGGATGTTCATTAAAGGAAGGGGGCACAGCACAAGAGGTCTATCATCAAGGACCTGCCAAGTGAAATTTCCTAGTTGATGGACCCCCAGCATGTCCTGTTAGATCTGGTAGAAGTAGATGTTAATATGGGAAAGGTCCTTCAAATAACCCAGTCCCATGCCATTTAGGGCTTTAAAGGTCATAATTAGCACCTTGGATTAGAACCAGAAACAGAGTGGTAATCAATGTAGTTAGCAGAGCAGAGACATGTTCCTCTGTATTACTAATTTATACCACTTTTTATACTTACTATGCTTGGCCCAATAATATACTCTATGTATTTTCATACTAACCCTAACTTTTACCTTGTTAAAGGTTTTCACAATTTTTTTTACTATAGCACAAACTCAAAAATCAATAGCACCACAAATGCTCAAAATACAATATGTCACCTTTATCAGCTTAAGTGAATGAAGAGCTCAATTAGTTCATTATTCTGGCTCTCACATGTTCGTTTTTTTATCCAATTATTTTCTTACCTCTCTGTTTTGTCAGCAGAAGTAGACGGAGCAGAAGCCTCTTCTGTCATCCTGAAACTGAAAATTTAAGTTAGGCAAACTAGGAACAGTTTTCAAACTTTAGCCAGAAGGCATTTGGAACATAAACACTAAGCATTTGTCACATTTTCAAGTATTTACATTAACACCTAAATTATTAAGTGTGCTGTAAAAAAAACCTTGCTACTTCAGATAGGTTGACTATTTTTCTTAAGTTCTCATGCAGTGGCAAATCAGTTTTCATTGCCCGGAGAACAATAAATGAACAGTATTGATTAAAAGTGAAAACTCAATTTAGCAGCTTAAAAAAAGGGTTTTATATATTTCAATATATAGGATACATTTGTGATCCGATATATATTCCAGTGAGAAAAAACCAGCATGGACAACTACAACTTGCTACTTCTCCTATGTTTAAATGACAAGTTATACCAAAGAAGAAATATGGTATGGCCCTCTAAAATACCTACACAAGCATGTGAATAATTATTGGAGAAACTTTAAAAAAATATTTTGCACAATTGTATTTGAAGCTTTAGTCCGTCAAGTATATTTCATTTCCTGTTTTAAAAGAAACTACAGGTGGTTAAGCTTCACCAACTGACAAGAATCATCCAATAAATACATCCCAGGCTCTTTAATACGCCCAAATGTGTTAAGAAACATCAGACTGGCACCAATACCAATAACTCAGGTTTTTCAAACGTGTTTTAAAGCCATTTCTTCTGCAAGAGGAAGCGTCTCACTTCCCACGGAAGCCTTCACCTGAAGGGACAATGGGCCACCTCGCCTCTCCTGTCAGCCTTTTCGGCGCCAAATCTCAACGGCCGCTTTCGATGGGCCAAAACTGCTGGCCACGTGACTCACTTCCTTTCCCCCCTCCCCTCCCCCACTTTGGCGCGCGCCAGATTGATAGTTATTAAAAATGGCGGCATAAACTCCAGCCAGGTCACGTGGTGTCTCGTTTTTTTTTTTTTTAAAGACCCGTTGCCTCCATCACGCCGAGGACGGCACGTACGAACCCACTCAAAAGGGGGAGGGGGGGGAGAAATCGGTGAGGTTTCGAAGAAATGAAGCATTATAGGGCAAAACCCAGATCAAAAACCGTAACAGCTGTGTCCGAACATCGCAGATTACTATCCGGATAATAAACGCTCAAAGCTTCCGAAAAGGCTCCTTTGCTATCGCGGCCGCTGTCGCCCCCTCATTACACGAACCCACGAGCTCAACCTCCCCCTGCCTGCTTATCCAGCTCCGGAAGAAAGAAATCCTGCCTGAAGCCCCTTGTACCTTAAAAAGCGATGGTAACTAACGACCCGCCACAGAAAATCAAAAGCGAAGGAATAACCAGCAGACAAACGCAGCCCACCACCCCTCCGAATGCTTATATAGCCCTTGAAGACACGCCCCAGTGGCGCGAAGCACGCTCTCACGGAAAAGGAACTACGTTTCCCAGAATGCTTTGCGCCCGCTTGGACAGGGGCTTTCGATGAGTCGGAAGGCGTCTTCAAAATAAAGGAATGGCAGTCTCTCGACGAGTGACGTCAGTAACTACCGTTCTAATAGAACTGTGTGGTTGCTTCGGCAATGCGATCGGCATTATGGGAAAGGTAGTCCAAAAATCGGAGTAAATAAAGCTCGCCCTCTCAGCGTGCTGGAAAATACAATCTCATAACATAGTTGTGGGTTGCACGCATTATAACCGTTTGGGAGGCATTAAAAATAATCTGTAGTACAATATATTTGTCTCAAAATGTCTTGTTTCCCGGGCTTTTGTCCCGTCTTACGTTATTGCTTTGACTTGGATCAATTAGTCTATCCCGAAAAAGCGTAGTACGCATAAATGCTCCCAGTCGGTATAAGTACAAGCAGTGGTGAAATCCAATTTTTTTTACTATCGGTTCGGCGGGCATGGCTTGGTGGGCATGGCAGGGAAAGGATACTGCAAAATCTCCATTCCCACCCCACTCTGGGGCCAGCCAGAGGTAGTATTTGCCGGTTCTCTGAACTACTCAACTACTCCGCTACCGGTTCTCCAGAACCTGTCAGAACCTGCTGGATTTCACCCCTGAAAGCTATGGTTTTCCCGATAGTAATCTTTAGCTGTCGGAGTTGGACCATAAGGAAAGCTGAGTGCTGAAGAATTGATACTTTCAAATTGTGGTTTTAGAGAAGACCCTTGAGAGTCCCTTGGACTTCAAGGAGATAAAATTGGTTAATTTTAAAAGAAACCTATCCAGACTGGGTTTCTTTTTTGGGGCGGTGGGGAAGGACAGATAGTGAAGCTGAAGCTCAAACACTTTGGCCATCAAATGAGAAGAGTGGGCTCCTTGGAAAAGACCCTGATGTTGGGAAAGATGGAAGGTAAAAGGAGAAGGGGACGGGAGAGGAGGAGATGGTTAGATAGTGTCATCAATGCAATGAATATGAACTTGGACAAACTCTGGGCAAAAATGGAGGACAGAGGGGCCTGGCCAGTGGTGGGATTCAATTTTTTTTACTACCAGTTCTGTGGGTGTGGCTTGGTGGGCATGGCATGGTTTGGTGGGCATGGCTTAGTAGGTGTGGCAGGGGAAGGATACTATAAAATCTCCATTCCCTCCCCATTCCAGGGGAAGGATACTGCAAAATCCCCATTTCCTCCCTATCAACTGGGTCTCAGGAGGCAGAGAATAGATGGGGGTGGGGCCAGTCAGAGGTGGTATTTGCTGGTTCTCCAAACTACTCAAAATTTCCGCTATCAGTTCTCCAGAACTGGTCAGAACCTGCTGAATACCACCTCTGGGCCTGGCGTGTTATGGTCCAGTAGTTGTGAAGAATTTTTCCTCATTCATTGCACTTGGCCAATAAAGAATTCTATTAGTTGGTAATCATACAGGCGTGCTGGAAGCTTTCTGGAAAATATGAAAAAATAGAGGCTTCCTCCAGGTGGCAACAATGGGTTAGACATTTACGTAACTCTTTGCTGCCCTCTAGTGGGCACCTATATTTTGTCAGCCCAGTTCTGGTAGCCCTAAGGGAGCTACCCACCCCAAAGTGGACAGAGACCTTTGCCTGCTTGTGTAGTTCTTTGTAATATCTCACAATCTGATTGTTTCCTTGCCAAGAAACATCTGCACACTGCAGCAGATTTGCCTAGAACTAATTAACTCCAGAATTAGCTTACTCATTTTAAATGATGTTAAATATTATCGGTCCAATGCATTCTTTTTCTACTTAACTGATGCTATTAATCTTCAGGCATTGTAACAGCCAAAGACTGCCTGTGTAACATTTCACAGCCAATGAGAGTGGATGTTGCATTAGAAAAAAATTGAGAAGAGGAAGATGGTGTGAGGGATCAAGGAGGAATTAAATGGTGGAAAGGGATGGAGAAGTTGCCCACAATGTTCTTAGAAGAGCTCCAGATATCACCATGGAGACATGAAGGTGGAAAAGTTTAACAGCTAGTCTTTGACTTACAACCATTCATTTAGTGACTGTTCAACATTTCAACGACAGTGGAAAAAAGGGTCTTGTCACCAGTTTTCACACTTTCAAAATTTGGGCACTTGGCAACTGGCATGTCTCAGGGGTGGGTTCTACTTATCTTTACTACCGATTCTCTTCATGCATGCGCTTTGCACGTGATTGGTGCGTGTGCGCTCGCTTCACTCACGTGCGCCAAATGTGCACTCTGCGCATGCGTATTTACTATTCTACGTAAAAAAAACTCAAAACAAGCACTCTGCGCATGCGCAGAGCAGAAAACCGTGAGTACTGGCACGCGGGTGGGCCCAGCTCCCGGCCGCGGAGAACCGGTTCAGTGACGTCACAGCGTCACCACTACTGGATCGTGCGAACCGGGCCGAACCGGGAGCAACCCACCATTGGCATGTCTTTATGATGGTTGTACCAACCCAGAGTCATGTGATCACCATTTGTGACCTTTCCAACAATAGCAATAGCGGTTAGAGTTATATACTTCTTCACAGCCTTCTCTAAGCGGTTTACAGATTCAGCCTCTTGTCTCCAACAGTCTGGGTCCTCATTTAACTGACCTTGGAAGGATGGAAAGCTGAGGCAATAGCAATAGTACTTAGATTTATATACCGCTTCATAGTGCTTTACAGCCCTCTCGAAATGGTTTGCAGAGTCAGCCTCTTGCCTCCAACAATCTGGGTCCTCATTTTAATGATCACGGAAGGCTGAATCAATCTTGAGCCAGTCAGGATTGAACTCCTGGCAGTAGGCAGTAAGTTAGCATGCAGTACTGCATTCTAACCACTGCGCCACCATGGCTCTGTAACAAGCAAAGTCAATGGGGTGGGGGGGCAAATTGGCTTAGCCACCATATATGATTCCTTTAACAACTGCACTGACTCACTTAACAACTGTGGCATAAAAGATGGTATAATTATGGGCAGCCCTCTTAACAACTGCCATGGTTAGCAACAGAAATTTTGGACTCTCAATGGTAAGGCCACACTTGGAATACTGCATTCAGTTTTGGTTGCCATGATGTAAAAAAAAATGTTGAGAAAGAGTGCAGAGAAGAACAACAAAGATGATTAGGGGGCTGGAGGCTGAAACATATGAAGAACAGTTGCAGGAACTGGGTATGGCTAATCTAGTGAAGAGAAGGACTAGGGCAGGGGTCTGCAACCTTAAACACTCAAAGAGCCATTTGGAGCAGTTTCCCAAAGAAAAGAAAACACTGGGAGCCACAAAACCCTTCCCATGCCTGACTATATCTTGGGCGGCCACAAAACTAGCATATGCACTTGAATTAAACATTGTTTTCTTCTGAAACTTTTCTTTTCTTGGATTTATCCCTGGTTGGCCTACCAGAGGTTGAAAAGCTCAATAAATCGCATGCCAGCAGGTGTCATACATTGACGGTTGTGACGCATATTTTGAGTGACAGGGAGCCACAGCAGAGGGGTGAAAGAGCCACATGCAGCTCCAGAGCCGCAGGTCGCTGACCCCTGCTTTAGTTGTATTTTTTTCATCTTTGGCCTCAGATAACAGGATAACAAAGGGGCCTTGTGGGTCATCTAGTCCAACCCCCCGCCCAAGCAAGAGACCCTACACCATTTCTGACAGATGGCAGTCCAATCTCTTCTTGAAAGCTTCCAGTGATGAAACCTCCCGCAACTTCCGAAGGCAATTTCTGTTCCATCGAATGATTGTTCTCACTGTCAGAAAAATTCTCCTTATTTGTAGGTTGAATCTCTCCTTGTCATTAATCTTTGTCTGGGCTTCAGAACTGCCCATCCACTTATTTCCCTTTGGACTCCCTCTCTCCCCAGCCTAGCATATACAGGTAGTCCTCGATTTACGACCACAATTGAGCCCAAAAATGTCTGCTGCTAACTGTTACTAAGTGAGTTTTGCTCCACTCTACAACCTTCGTTGCTGCAGTTGTTAAGTGACTCACTGCAGTTGTTAAGTTAGTAACCCGGTTGTTAAGTGAATGTGGCTTCATCCCATTGACTTGGCCGGTCAGAAGTTCGCAAAAGGGGAATCAACATGACCCCAGGGACACTCCAGCCGTCATAAATATAAACCAGTTGCCCAATGGATGAATTTTGATCACCTGACCACGAGGATGCTGCAATGGTCGTAAGTGTGGAAAACGGTCACAGCTTACTTTTTTTCCCCCAGTGCCGTTGTAACTTCGAATGGGCACTGAATGAACTCAGGGGCTGCCCCAAAGCAGAGGGGGGGTCAAGCTATTCTCCAAAGCGCCAGAAGGCAGGGCAAGAAGCGACGGATGGAAACTAATCAAGGAGAGAAGCAACCTAGAACTAAGGAGGAATTTCCTGACAGTGAGAACACTTAACCAGTGGAACTACTTGCCTCCAGAAGTTGTGGGCGCTCCAACACTGGAAGTTTTTAAGAAGATGTTAGATAACCACATGTTTGAAATGGTAAAGATCAGTGATGGCTAACCTTTTCCGGACTGAATGCCCAAAGCGGCCCCCCCGCCCCCTGCAT
>JANHFM010006767.1:0-14575 GCA_032468115.1 Grayia smithii
ACCGGTTCGGTGACGTCACAGCGTCACCGCTACCTATTCTATAGAACCGGACCGAACCGGGAGCAACCCACCACTGGTTATCATCACCATTTCATTGGAGGCAAAGGGGAAAGCTGACAACCAGGGGTTGAGACCTGAGCACCACTCAACAGGGTAAGCTGCCATCCTCACTCCCACTCCTACCCACCTAGCAGTTCGAAAACATGCAAATGTGAGTAGATAAATAGGTACCACTTCAGTGGAAAGGTAACAGTACTCCATGACATTATACTGGCCACATGACCACAGAAATGTCTTCAGACAGTGCTGGCACAATGACCTTGAAACAGAGATGAGCACACACACACCCTAAAGTCAGCAATGACTAGCAGAGTAAAATCTGCAGGGACTCCTTTTATCATCATATGCACATTTTGTATGCAGCCTTGATTAGCCTTCACAAATTCTAATGATAATTTATGGGGAGGATTTGAGGGTTGTTTTTGACTAGTGGTTTGTGTGGATTGTCCCCATATTTGAACTACTATTACCTTGCTGTTGAATACCCAGAGTCTCTTAATGGGGGAAATTTACAAAACAACCTGCAAATATAAAAGCAAATGTAATTTCTCTTAATTTATTTTAAAGCAATATTATTTTTTTCCTGAATGTATTTTTTTTTAATTTGCATTTTTGGATTTAAGAACTACATCAAAAAAATTGAAAATGTACAAACACTAAATTAGAGCTTAGTTTACATATTTATTTGGAAAGCACTAATTAAATACTTTGCAATAATTGAAAAGATATCTCAACAAAACATATGTGGACTTCTTACACTAATATTACAATATTGTTTTGAAGAAGTAGGAATAATTCTAAGCTAACATTTATGCTAAACTTCAAAGAGTAATGATGTACCATATTTTTTGGAATATAAGACGCACCTTTTTCCTCCCTAAAAGGGGGTGAAAAGTTGGGTGCGTCTTATACATCGAATGTAGCCTCGCTCATCCACTGGCCCCCAACCTTTGGCCTCAATTTACATCCTTAGAGCAAGCAGAAACTGCCCGTTGAACTTCAGCACAGCCTAATTAGTGTTAATTGTCCTGACAGTCAGCTATTCCAGGCTGCAGCAATTGCCATTGCTTGCTGCCTGGGCATCTGCTGCATTCAGCGAGGAAATAAATTGCTGGGAGATTTCTTTTTTCTTGTGCTAATCAAGCTATGCTGAAAACAAAAATGAAAGTAAAGTAGGCTGTTTGCTCCAACAAGGTAAAATTGCTGGGAGGCAGAGGCAGATTTCTTTTTCAGCAAAAAAGCCTCCTCCAAGAAGAAGCTTCAGAAAAGAAGTCTCCAAACAGAGCTTCAGAAAAAAAGCCTCAGAGACTTATTTTTCTGAAGCTCTATTTGGGAGGCTTTTAGAGGAAGAGAAAAAAAGATTTTTCTGAAACAGAGTTACACCCCCAGTCAGCTCTTCTCTTATTTTCCTCCCCAAAAACTAAGGTGCATCTTATACTCTGGTGCGTCTTATACTCTGAAAAATACGGGTATATTGAATTCTACTGTATAGTGCAATATAAATTCAATATCGATTTTCAGTTCAATTGTATAGATTGTGAAGGATGTGTGTTTGTGTTTTATGTTTATAATTATAATGTACAATGAAGATGGCATTTAAATTTGCGGTACGAGATGCAATGACAGTAAAGTAAACTAAACTAAACATAGCAACAAAGAACAAAAACTCTGAATCTCTGCTACCATCTAATGGATATTTATAGTTTTGTGGCCCATATAAACCACTCTTACATTTGGAGGCCCAGATATAGTATCAGTTTGCTGAGGCAACATTGTAGTATAAGCAAGAGATGTTCCACAATTAGTGTTTCTCTCTCTGTGTCTCTCTCATGCCAAAAAACACAGCCGTGTTTCAGAACGCAAGATTTCCCCATGAAAATAGTGTTTATTACCCAGTGAAAATGAAAGCGGTCTTTGTATTTTTTTTTTTTTCTAGGAATGTAGATTTGGGAACGGCAGGAGATCAAGACACTGTCCATGGTAGATACACAGTGTCTTTTCTCAGATCAAAAGATACTCTATTTTCGCAACCAGAAAATCATTACAACTGTTTATGACTTTACCCCATCACACACCACAGCTTTTATCTTATCTTAGTTTGAGACCCACATGCCTGGAAGGAGAGAAATTTATAGCCATATTAAATTTCACTGGTGAAACACTGGCCATTTTATAGACTGATATATGTATGGGGATGCAGCTTCCTAACTAAACCACTGTGTGTAAGAGTCGGTGTTTGTCTTTCATTGATATACTGACAAATCACCATGGTAGGGAACTGGATTTATTTACTGTAGACTATTGATTTATAGCCAAGCCACCTTCTTTCTAAAGGCTCAGGGAAAGTAGCATCAAATTAATTATAAATCTGCAATGACAGCAGACCTCTGATAGGGGTGAAAAATTACATATGAGCTATGCCCAAGTGCTCTTAGACACAGGAAACCTTAGCACATCTTGCTGTGTTTGGTTTATATAGCTTGAGGAAGGGGAAGGAGGAGTTTCCACAGTGGAATATTGAAAATAAGCCCATGATACAGATGTGAATCTTGAGTTTCACTTCTGGTTCAGACATTCTACAATCCTCTGGAATATACTTCTAGAAATCCCTAGGTTCAGGACAAATTAAAAATCAGAGAAAATAGTAGGCTCTTCTGAACATTCCTTTTTTTAATCCATACCAGCCTGTACTTTATTACATGATATGCATTATTATAAATGTGTTTGTTGTATGAAGTGGTACAGAATTTGTTCCAAAATCCGCTATCTTGGCAATAACTGTGTTGAGGTATATCAGGAATTGTAGTTCAACAATATTTGAAAGGCCACAATCCCCATCCAGTTTTTCCTTAATATTTCTACCTGTTAAAAAAAAAAATTGGCTGATATAGAATCAAGATGAAATAAACACTGTGAAAGTTTTTTTAAAAAAATCATTACTGAAAAAAAAAATGTTTTCACTTGCCAAGTCTGACTTCAGGGATTATTGTAAAATTGGCAAATTCTTTCAGATTTCTTCATTTGTTAGCCCATACAATGCAAGCATTATCTCTAAATTTTACTCATGACTAAATTAAACCCCAGCAATTTCAACAATTGCTCTAAACTACAGGTGCCTACATAATGGGGAAAAAAGTTCAGCCGTTTTACTCTCTGGATTATTTGGGCAATATTGCAAATCATAAAAATAATGTTTCTGAGAAACATACTTTGAATGCTGGTAGCTTTTGTACACAACTTCCCTTTACTTAGTTAATTTTCCAAGAACCTTATATTGAATTTCAAATATTCTCAGTATTGTCTTTGTTCCCTTAGGGACTTTTTGCATAAAAATAAAAAAAACCCTGAAACTGATATATATTTTGATGATTTGACATGATAGATTATAGAAAGAAGAGAATCATAATGTAATTTTAGAGAGCGAGGTTAAAATGTAATACTTGTAACTGCTGTGAAGAATATTGGAAAATACAGTATATTTATATCTTTATATTTCTTTTTTCTATTTTTATTGCTCTTTTAGCTTTCTCTATTATTTGTCTCTTGTTTTCTTTGTTCAAATTTAGTTTGTTTAGTTACTGCACTTTAAAAAATTAATACAAATTATATTAAAAAAGAAATTGACATTGTTACATTTTCCTGATGTAGCCTTTTTTAAAAAAATGAATGTCTGTAATGAAAGCATTTCTTTTTTTTAAAAAAACCCTACATTTTACAGAAACTTTATAAGTATTCCTTCTTTTTTCATATGCATATCTCACAAATACAATCTTATGTGGATTTCTGATCAGATTTTTAACAAGAAAAACTGTCAGAGTTTGTTTAATGGTCCTTGCTGTCTATGCTGTGACAAAGTCTCTTTTTGGCAGTTTTCACCAATCTTCTCCTACAGAAATCCATGATGAATCGTGTTACATCACTTCCTTAAACAAAGCTCTGTTTGTATCTAATTCTTCTATTACAGCAGGAGTGGGGAATTATGGCCCTTCAACTAGCTCAGGAATTCTGGGAGCTGAAGTCCACAAGCCATAGTTCCTGATCTCTGTGTTACAGTAAAACTTAATCTGAGAACATTGGCTATCTATATGATACCAAGTCAATTTTCAAATTCCTTCTTTGTGAATGTCATTGGTTAAAATAATCTATTTTAATAATTTTAGCTCCATGCTTGGATTTTTTTATCTGTTTTTCCTTAGCATTTTTACTTCATTAACAAGGGATGTCAAGGGATGACTTTATGACATTTTGATATATATATTTTTTTTATGAAGAGCGTGTTACTGTTTTGAATTGCAAGTAATAGGAAGATATTTGCACGAAGTTGGGTACCAGCACAGAATGCTGTACTAATAGAAGATGTTTTTTTTAGAATTAAAAAATCACTAAACATTGCCCTTGAATGCATTTTTCCAAAAGTAGCATTTCAGCTTTATTTCCCTTTTCTGGCTTGCTCATATAAGTAATAGGGCTAAAGTCCAATGTTATAAAGAAACATCAAATAATTGCAGCATGAAAATGCTGAAGCAAAATGTAAGACAATTAAAAATAGACAATATTCAAGCCACTGGATGTAGATTTTACATACCGTATATAATGTTTGACCGAAAAAAGGGAAAAACACTCAGCAGGCATCAAAAAGCCCATAAATAAGTTAAACCTCTCTAGTTGATTATTGCATGCTTGGAATGACTCTGCTGAGAGAATCTTCTCTTTAATACCCTTCATTTGATATAACTCTGCAAAATATTTTAAGGATTGGCAGGAATATATGGGAGGTGGTAATTTTTTTCTACAATCTGAATCACCTGAGTCATATGCATAATCATTATTTGGCAACTTCTCAGAGTTCTGAGAATGATGGAAATCAGCCAACCTAAGGAGAATATTTCAACTAGTTAGGAATGCAGAGATGATAAAAATAGTAACAAATAGGGAATATTAATAATAAAAATCTCCCAGTAAGTAATTGCTTTGACATAGTTATGGAGGTTGCATCCTGCAAGAAACATGAATACTATGACAAAGGTTCAGCCATACAAGACAAGTTTTGTAAGAAGAGCCATACAAAGAGTATCTCTACCATAAATAATATAGTAAGATGTAATTTATAGAAACTGTATATATTGGATGCAAAATCAACAAACAAGAAAAAAAGCCAAATAATGCAGCTAAGGTCAGATGCAATGAACTAGAACAGATGAAAAAAAACCCACAGTACTTGAAAAATAAGATCAAAGAATATCTAATCAAGAAATAATATCTAGAAACAAGGAAGTACAAGGGAGCATTGGAAATAATAAAGCAAATAACAGCTATAGCCCAAAAGATCAGCAGATACAAAGCTCAAACTGCACACTATAGATAGAATCTCCAATTTTAATCAAATTAGAAACATTTATATTAATCCATCAATTGAGAGAATGCAATGAAACAAAGAAGAAACAGTATAATTCTGGACACAGCTATGAGATAAATAGAAGTAAGAAATAAAAAGAAATAAAAAGAATGCATTTGGATAAAGGAGATGGAAAAGGAAAAAAGAAGATCCAACAAAACAGGCAGAACCAGGCAAGTACAGGCTGATTGCCTACATATCAACAACTTTCTAATTGCTAACTAGAATTGTATCTGACACAGTCAAATACATCTACTTTAAAACAACTCTTTGCACATGAGCAGAAAGGAAACTGTCCAAACAAACAGTAACAAAAAAACCCCCAAATAATCAGCTCCTAATTGACAAGATGGTTTTGGAAAACAGCGAGAGAAGGAAAACAATTTGAATTTATGTTAGGTTGATTTCAAGAAGGCATTTGACTCCCTGACACATGACTAGATAATCAAGTGTGTAGAAATAACAGGTATCACATCAGAAGCTTTGTGCAAATATCAATGGCACAATGGATATCAATGGGAGACTGGGATAAGTTAGCATGAAGAGAGGAATTTTCCAAGGAAACTCACTGTCACCATTACTGTTTGTCATAGCATTGATTCCTCTGTCAACAATACTGAATAAGTCCCATGGCTATCAAACATCAAAACATCTACCAGGTTATCCCGCCTCCTCTATATGTATGATCTGATGGAAAAACATCATGTCAAATAGAACCTATAGCAATAGCACTTAAACTTTCATGCTGCTTCACAGTGCTTTACAGCCATCTCTAAGTAGTTTACAGAGTCAACATATTGTCCCCAACAATCTGGGTCCTTATTTTACCAACCTTGGAAGGATGCAAAGCTGAATCAACCTTGACCCAGTCAGGATCAAACATCTGGCACTCAGCAAAAGTAGCTTGCAATACTGCATTCTAACCACTGCTCAGCATAGTCTGTATACACAGCCAAGATACTGCAATGGAGTTTGGACTGGATAAGTGGATCTTACCACCAACAGGTGAAAATAGTGAAAACTGAAAGAATCAAATGGCCTATGGAAATAATATCATGACTTTAGATGAAGATCACTACAAATACTTGAGCACCTTTCAGGCTGACAACATCAAGTGCACTGAAATAAAGAAGGAGGTTAGAGTTTAATACATTAGAAGAGCTAAATTTAAACTTTTCTTTTAAAGAGAAATCACTACATTTGTCCATTGTTAGCTTTCTAATATCACTTTAATTATCCCACTTTTTGCAAAGTTTGCAAAGTAGCTTAATTTCTTTAACTCTCCAAATCTGCCCAAAGTTTATAATCTTCCTCAAAAATTAGAACGTATTAAGAGAAATACTTATCTGCTATACAAAAATTTCTCTCGAACTAAAAAAAGTAAAAGATTCAAAAGTGCAGTAGAAAAGGGGAGGTGGCAGGCTCTGATGTCCATGAACTGGCTATACTTCAGCCTAATCCTCACCTCATAATCATGCCACTCACAATCTACTTGCAAAGCCTCAAATTTACTTTGGAGATCAAAGAGACAAAGTTACAGTTTCCCCATTAATCTGGAGAAAATAAATAACCTTTACAATAACTGCAAGGTGTTAAAGGGCTGAGATACTGTGTCTGCTATTTTGAAGATGATCAATCTACCATGTCCACCATCAGAAGTGAGTGAAGAAGATCTTATAAATCCAAACAATGGAGGAATTAGAATCAAAGCAATTAGCACCTGGGCAATTCCAATTAGTAACTACACAGCTGGAATAGTGGACTGGACTCAAGCTGGACTTAGATTTCTGAATAGGAAGATCAGAAAACTAATGACAATCTATCAAACCATTCATGCATGCAGCAGAGTTGGCAGCCTCTCCTTACCAAGGAGCACATGTAGGTTATGGAATGTTGTGAGTATATCAAACAGTGGAAGAAAAATGAAAAGGCATTGGAAGAATATCTGAAGGACAGCGAGGAAGATGCAGTGCGGTTAGTACATTGTGAGTACAATATTCAATTTTGACATATATTGGAGAGACCAAATTGCCTACAAGAAAGACCAAATGAAGAATATATAAGAGATATGGAAAGGCAAATTATTATATGACCAGTCCACACAGGAAAATTGAAAAAAAGAGGCCAACGGGCTAATTCTGGCTGCATAAAACCAAGTCACAAAAACCAATGTATATAGAGTCAGAATTGAGAAGAAAGCAATAGGCACCAACTTTGTTGTGCAAGTTCTTTGTAGAAGCCACTGAGAACCGGTTCCATTGGATGAGTTTCTTGAATACTGCATGATGTTCTCAATTATACATCACCCAGCAAAAGGAAGCAGGTCTCTTCTTCATGGTTTCATGGAATGTTCTTTATTCATGTCATAGAAATAAATGTCTCTTTTAATGAAGAATCTACACTTTGCTAATTAACTGAGCCAGGTCTGAAAATGTAATAATTTAATCCTACAATGTACATTTGTGAATTCAGCTTGAGTTTCTTGAAAACTAGAGTGTCTCAGCTGGATAGATTTCATTTGCCCAGGAAAACAGGATGTACATTCAGGGTATAACATGAGCTTTTTGAGTTACCTTTAGAAATTTGAAAATCAGTATGGTATTGTGCTGGACTGAAATCTATGAAATACCTAGTTATTGCATATGATCAGGATTAACTGTTTGAATGCATGCATTTACTGTATGTTTGAATGTGAATTTTGCATAACTTCCTTGGTTCCTTCAAATAAGAGGTGTATTAAAAAAACAAATTAATAAACTTGTGTATGTTGTTAGAGGATACACAAAGAGTGATGTAGTTTATTGGATTTTTATTTGGAAGTCTACAAAACAACATCATGAAGGAATTTGTATGTGAAGTTATTCATGGTGGAAAGTTGACTAACCATAAGCATTACATAAATGTTGGAGATGTGGTTATGATGATGCAACTTATTATCATATGTGGTGGGCTTGTAAAAAGATAAAACCTTTCTGGATAAAAATATGGTGGAATATGCAGAAAGTTTTTAGGAAAAAGATAAGTTTTACACCGCAATTGTTTTTGCTGGGTATAATTGTTGGATTTACTGCTATAGAGACTAAGTTGATGTTGAACTTAATAACGGCAGCAAGACTTTTAGTGGCGCAGAATTGGAAGAAAGAAGATGTACCATCTATAGAAGAATGGACAATTAAGGTATCCAACTTAGCAGAGATGGCTAAAATTTCAGCATATTTGAAGGATCATACTCAAGGAAGATTTTTTTCGGACTGGAAAAGATGGATTGATTATATACAAAATAAGTATGGAACTAAAAAGTTACAAATTGTGTTTGAGTGAAAATTTTAAATTTATAATTGTAGGTAGAAATTGTTAAATTTTGTTAAGTAAGAGAATTAAGAAGTGTAAGTTTAATTATAGTTATGGTTAGTTAACTTATGTTTGATCAAGTATCTTGTATATTATGTAAAAAAAATGTTTTTTGTAAAACTTTTTAATAAAAAAATAATAATTTTTAGGTTTACTATAACCTTGCAAATAAGAGCAAAGGGGGAAAAGAAAGTTTAGTGTGGAGGGAAAAATTACCTGTCCATTAAAGCATCTTCAAGTAAGGGGGTAACAGCGTAAATGTAGTCTTTTCCCATTTCTCCAATATATTCAAATAGGAAAGAAAGAGATTTTAATACACCATTCTGAACATTCAACTCTGGAACTCTGTATTCATTCATAAGCGCAGGCAGTACTGTAAAAGGGGAACAAGTTTCAGCCACAATAGCAATTGCCACGGTTGTACACACTCTGTTTTGTCGTTCTTGTACTTTCAAATTATTTAGCAGGGTTGCAAGCACATCATGGGGCCTAAAATAAGGGAAAGATAAAAATGTTAGAGAAAAATTAGTTAGAAATCTGTCTGCCTATCCACACAATCTTTCTCAAGAAAAGATTTCTTGTATTTTTCCTGACAATAACGTTTTAGAATATACTTACAAATTCATATGAAACTAACTTTATATATAATGATTACACAAGCTTACAATAATCATGGGGAAGCTCATGTGATAATGTTTCATACATAGTATTTGCCTTGGTAAAAATTTTAATTGCTTAAAATTAATCAATCCACAATTTTATTACATATAATGTGCGCCAGTTTATCAGGTGGTTTTTTTTTTTTACTGCTAACTTAATTCCTCGTTTCTTCTTTCCAATTCTGTCACAAGACTACATTAGATGAAACCAATGCCCTCTTCTGGTTCAGATGTTAGATTCTGTCCAAGAAATTCATTTCCAGATAAATGCATAAAATCTAAGCTACATGAAGTGTTTAATATGAGAATGTCTTGCCAGTAATAACCAAGACATAGATAATTACAGTAGAGTTAACTGTAGCATTAACTTTTCATTCCCCATTTAAACAAATCAGTACAGGAAGCTTATACTTACCCAATAGCTTTCGCAATATAACCAAATGTATTCACAGTAGCTCTTCTAATAGCTTTCTTATGTGCTTTTAACAATTCAAGCAATTCAAAGCAAATCCTCATCCATTCCCTTGCAGAAACATATTCTGCCCCTCTGGAAGAAAGAGGAAATGGTATTAATAATAGTAATTAAGATCATTAATTTAAATAATTTGCCAAATTAAGTGAAATAGTAGAAAAATCAGTTAACATCTATAGAGAGGGCTTCCCTCCCCAAAACTCTAACCTCTAAACCAAGCACCTCCCCAAGATGGCAGTATCTATTCTGATAGATGCAGTCACTCTTTATGCTAAAATCTTTCTGTACTTTTCTCTATGCAGAGAAAGGCACTGAATAAGATATTTCTGGGAAGAACAGCCTTGTCCTGACTTCTCTTGGACAGATACAGCAGTCAGCCCATTGGAAATTTTTCTAAATCTTTGAAAGCACTGCTAAATTTTGAGGGAAAAGCAATGATGGAAGGTATTTAATGAGGACAGAGGCAATGATAGTAGGCACATGGTCTTCATCAGAACATTCAGATTTCATAAACCCTGTACAGGTAGTCAACTTACAACCACAATTGAGTCCAAAATTTCTGTTGCTTAATGAGACAGTTGTAAAGTGAGTGTTGCTCCGTTTTGCAATCTTTCTTACCCACAGTTGTTAAGTGAACCATTGCAGTCATTAAGTTAGTAACATGATTAAGAGGATCTGGCTTCCCCATTGAATTTGCTTGTCAGAAGGTCGCAAAAGGTGATTACATGACTCTGGGACACTGCAACCGTCTTAAATATGCGTCAGTTGCCAAGCATCTGAATTTTGTTCATATGACCATTGGGGATGTTGCACAGTCAAAAAAATGGTCTTAAGTCACTTTTTTCAGTGCTACTGTAAATTTGAATGGTCACTAAATGAACTATACTGTAAGTTGAGAATTACTTGTATAAATTCATTTTAAGAAGTCATTTTATTTGTAAGACATATTTAACTGTTTATAATGTTGTGTTACAAATGAATTTACCTGTCTGCAATACGTCCAACCAAATCAATACAATTTTCTTGTACTTTTTCATGCCTGTTCTTCAAGATAGGTGTGAGTCTTGGCAGCAGATCTTTAATTGGAGGAGTCATTTTGTGCATACCTGTTAAATGTAGGAAACAGAAACGTTAATCTCCATTTCTGTTTTTCAAAGTAAAAATGTCACTCTAACTACAACTCACATACTTACCTATGACATTCACAATGGCTTTAAGAGCTCCTAGAATACTGCCCAGTACTTCAGGATATTCTTCACCCAAATACTCATACAATACCACACCCAAATGACCCATCAACTTTTCCTAGAACCAGAAGACAAAGAAACATATACTTAGAATCCAACAACTTTAAACCAACAGTAGATGTTTATAAAAGAAGACAGCAAACAGTGAATACCTCTTGACAGGTTTTCATGACAACTGCAGTACGAGATATCAGGTCGGCAGCTTGCTGTCTCACTTTGGCTGATTTGTTGTTCAAACGCCACAACACTGTACCACAGATCTGGGGTAAATATGGTTTCACTCGCTTGCCAAGAGCATTTACCACTGTACCAAAGCCATTCAACATCACCGAATCCTATCAATAAAAAAAAATTAGACCAGTGTTAAAATATTGACAGTTGTGGTTTTTATTGTCACATTCGGGCAAGATTAAATTCTAGGCTGTCATCTTTTGAAGTAACTTGACAAGCAAGAAATATTATAAGTACTAGAACTGTTGTCCTCTGATAGTAAAATAATGCAAGAACATTCTATTAACTTAACTCCAGCCCTTACATTGAAATAGATCAATTCCATCTTGAGAATGTTTAGCAATGATGCCCATTGAAGAGAATTTAAGAATTTTAATGTTAATTTCTATTCTACTGAAAAAAGGACTAAGCTGACCCCAAAAGCAGAAAGTATTAGATGAAGAAAGCTTGAGAGCTCTTTCCCATTCCAAAAAAAGATGATTATTTATTGGGGCAGAGAATAGTTTATCTCAGTCCCAGCATAACCTTAATAAGAGATTAAATGTTATCTCATTACACAGACCTTATGTATCTCTAAAATTTATTAATTTGCCATCTGTAACAATTAAGTGACTTTTGATGGCATAAATATATCTTTCCAACATTTCCCAATATTTGTCATAACTTGAATCTGAATCCAGAATAGCTTTTATGAGTATATTCATATACCTCTGTAGTCTGTTCTTGGAAGGCATATAGAATGCCATCAATAAGTTGTTCTTCCAACTTGTGGTCAATGTCAGCTGCACCCAGATTCCCCATTATCTTTTCAATAGTTTCCATAACCATTTTCCTATATTGCTCAGCTTCATCTTTCAGATCATCCACAATCCTGGAAATAATTTCTGCAGCTCCAACTTTGTTTGCAAGCTCCACAGTTGTGTCAACCAACTACAACAAATACAAAAGTTTGTGGAATCAATGAAAATTTAGCAATCTGGAACCATCTCAATTCCATTTCCAAACAAAAATAATGTATTATGGATAAAGGCAAAATGGATACATCTGGATTTTTGAAAAGTACACAAGATACTATCACAAATTAGCTGCCATATAACAGATAACCAATCACAAAGTAAAACATGAGGGAACACCCCGTCATTTTCTTCCCCTTTAAGGTATATATGTATCAGGCAGAATATGTATTCCTTTTCATTTTTCTTCTAAGCCAAATTATCTCTGCTTAGAGATCTCTATGGATGTTCCCAATTCCACTTCCTAGCAATTGGAATTAAATTTTGTCCAACAATAAAATCTATATTCTGCTCAGTGTAATTATTAGGGATTTCTGCTAAAATTTACTGCACTAGTGTCAATAATAGTAATACCTGTCTATAATTTCTTCTATCCAACGCCATTCTATGCTGCCAGAAATGCTTGAAAAATGGAGGCAAAATTTCTGTTTTAATGTAGTTTGCTTCAACACCATCTGTGCCACAACACTGCTTTACCACCTGAAAAGAAAAAGACAAGCTAATGTAAATTTTCTCAGAAAGTAAAGATGTTATTTTATCAAGTGTGCTTTATGCATCTCAAATAAATAACATTATTTGGAAGAGCATTACAGCAGGAATGGACAACATTGAATGTTTTTGCATATGTGTAGTGATTATATTAATGCAGATCTGGGAATTTAGCAAAATCCAAAGCGATTACAGGCTTCTCATATTTACATTAACAATCTTTAGAATCTCGTCTGAAACCAATTAGTTCAAAATTCATCTCAACCATCACTTCATTAGCAAATCTTAAAAAGCTGCTATTTCAGAATCTCTTTCAGGATTATTTGGATAATGGACAGGAACATACCAACATACATTTTAATATTGTGAAGAGGTGTATATAAATGTAGAGATGGTGGTAAAACTGAGAATTATCTTCAGGTAAAGTGAAATGTTGTGCTGATCATGAATATTTTTTAATAAGAAACTGAAGTTCTCAGTTTTACCACTATATCTACATTTATATACACCTCTCTATTTTTATGCATCTCGGAGTCATATCCATTTTTCTTTACCTCCCAATGGTGAGGCTTCCACCAGCAGAACAAAGCAGAATCCAACAAATTTTTCCATGTTCAAATATACCTACATACCTTCAACACAATCTTCTTCATTTCTTCATCAGGAGACTGAAACTCTCTGATAAGAATGAGCATTACTTCTCTGGTATAGTAGTTGGCATACTCTGCATCCATAAGTGGAATAAGATATCCTATGGCTTTCAAGAAAGCAGCCAGACCCTAAAATATATATATATATATATAAAACAAATATTATTATAAATAACACCACCTGTTAACTAACATTATCTGGCTGATGTTAAACTGGACATACCTTTCCTCTGTGTTGACGTATGCCTTTCCAGAGGGGCTTTAAAACAGAGTCAAATGATTCAATACCATACGGGGTTGCTGCTTCAGCTAAAGCAGCAATGGCTAAAGCACTAATGGTGCGTACTTTCTGTTGCTCATCAACCAAGCCTGCAAAACAAATACGTAGTTTGTTCTCTATTTCAGATTTCTTTTATCTATTATTTTACCTGTGGGGAGGGGGGGAAGTGTAACCATGCTGCCATTTTTAAAATATACTGCTAAAGAGCAGGGGTGGGGGGGAGGAGAACATCTAATTAATTTTATTAAATAAGGAAGGTTCAGACAACTTCCATTACTGCTTTCAGATAAAGGGAAAGACTGTTTTTTTCAGACATTCAAGGATCTGCTCTGCAGGGTTAACCATCTAGAATAATTTTGAAATAGCATTTGGTGAGAAGTCAGCAACTCTCCTCTTAGAAGTCTAGGTGATGGCACCTTTGGAGGAATATCATGGCAGATGTAAAGTCTGCAATGTTGTTAGGGTACTAGGGTATTGCAACAGGTACTAGATCTTATAAACTTTGGGATAGACAAGACCAGCAGCAGTGGGGCTTTTTGAGGGATTTCAGAATGAGATGGAGCCCACAAAACAAAGAGATGAAGGCAAAGAAATAAACAGGAAGTTTTCCTGGATTGTAATGAGTCAAATATCAACATACTGAATAGTTTGTTTTACCAGAAACGGCCTCATTTTTGACATAACATCCTATATTTCGGCAAAATCCATGTAATTGATATATATTGCTA
>JANHFM010006767.1:14675-31920 GCA_032468115.1 Grayia smithii
AATTGATATATATTGATATATATATATATATACCTATCAAGTCAGTATAGATTTGTCACGAGGGCTAATTTACTGAGGAATTAAAGGATAAAGATCAACTGTACGTTTTATTCTTAAATGTAAAGACTTACATTTCAAAAGGAATAGAGAAAATGGCTGCTTTAATCCACTTCATTTAATTGTTACAATTACTAACATCCAACTCTCAATCACTCAATCTCATAGTTACAGAACAACAGCACTGTGTAACAAATTTAACACACCTACCGTGTTCAATAATTTCAACCAAACTCCTGAGATGGGGTAAAATTGCACAACCCATCAGAATAGCAATTTGCTGCACAATCTTGATGCCAGTGTGTCTGGCTTGCCAAGACTTCTTGCTTTTGCACACAGCTTTTAAAAATGGCAACAAGGATGGAATTCCTAGGGCAGAAGCAACAACAGCAAAAGCTCGAGCTGTTGTGTTACGAACATATTCATCCATGTTATCAATATCAGGTCGCATGGTAGAGATCATTGTTGCCAGCCCAGCTGCCTGAATGGACCAAAAATATAAGAATCTGTTAATCCAACCTTAAACCAAAAACACAGATACTCAATATTTTGCCATTATTGGTTGCTTTTCAGTGATAGAATATGGCTTAAAGTGAAACATTCTTGTTCTTAACAGCTCAATTTTGTGTACATAGATATACGTAAATTCAAATTGTACTCAACTATTTGACATATCTGTTCTTCCACCTCTAAGGTAGTATCTGTTAATATCAACCCAATAAATTAAGACAGATATATTACCTTAGCCAGGTTGGAAATGATTTCTCTGCCTTCCACTCTAGCATAGTAATCTTCATCAATCAGCAAAGGTTCAATGACCACAAGAATCTAAAAGAAATTTAATGAAAGTCAAAACTCATGGAAATTAATGTTTGATACAAATAATGTAATATTAACTTTGCAAGCACAAATGAAGCCTCAGTCTCTTGAAAGATAAACACTTACCAATCTAAGTTGATAGCTTAAGAATTTCATTTAAAGATTGATTTTGGAAAACTGTACGCACATATACACATTGAAACCATCTGAACTAATCATTTAACAAGATAGCAATTCATAGGTAACACTGAAGAGTCCTTAGAAGGACTGTTTAAAACCTGTGGCTTGCCTGTCCACTTTCTGTTGCTTGTATGGCTGGGAAGTGGAAGAAATTAAGAAATGATACATTTAACCAATTGCTAAAAAAACAAACTGCTAACCCCATGGACTTTTTAAAAAATAGCCTATAATTTGTTTCTAATCACAATTCTCTGTTTTTGCATAATGCTAATTTTCCTGTCATTTGAAAGAAAGGGGAAGGAAAAGTGCATGAATTGCACAAAGATTAGAAGCCTGCACATGAAATCCTATATCCTAGAATAGCGTTACACTGCAATTATAGTATCATTCTACATTTATGTACAAAATATAGTTACAATTTTGAGTTTACAAGAGGCTTCTGATCAAGTATATAACACACTGAAATACTACATTCAGAGACACAAACCTTGTGCACATATGGCCGGACTAAATCATCCAACTTATATAAGATTCTGTCAATAACTTTAACAAGCAAGTGGCGTTCTTGATCTTCAAGGGTTGGAGACATCAGAAGGGGCAAAATTTGATTGAACAATGGGCCAGCTCCAAATTCTCGAGCTTTGTCAGTAATCTGTCGCAAAGCAGCCTATGGAAGCAGAAGAAAAAAAGCATAGTATTATATATAGTCTGTTCACTCCAAAATTCCACCAAATCAAATAATCAGTTATACAGATGCATTGCTTACATTTGATACCACAGTGCATTTCTATATAGGAAGCATTTTAGTTATGACACGTAAAGCAAACAAGCATATTTCAGAAGCAGCTTATTAATAAAATGTGTGTGTATGTGTGTACACTGATACACATACACCTCTCTCAAAGCTGAAAGCAATCTAGGAACAAAGAAAAGACAAAATGAACCAAAAGTGGGAATAAAAGGAAAATGCCATTGATATGAAAGTAGTCTATTTTACCTTTCTCATTGGAGGGGTGCCATTTTTTATCTTCAAAAGCAGTTTCATTATTTTTCTTTCTTTCTGTTCCTCTGGACTAAGAGTTGATTCATCAACATCAACCTGTAATTGTCACATATGTACAAGATTAACATCTATTTACTTGAATTTCTTCACCAAAGAACACAACAGTCAGACCAAAGAACTCACCAGCAATTTATCAAAATATTGTATGTCATCTGGTTTTAGGAAAGGAAGATTTCCTGAGGGCTGATCATTAACACTCTTCATAGTCCTGTCTTCTGTTTGCATGTGGAATCCAGTCATACCACCCAAGGGGGTTGGTGTTGCTGTAAGTTTACGAGCTGGAGTACGAATAGGAACATAACCTGCTGGGGGAGGGAGAACCTGAATGGACAAATAAGCACAGTCACATCACAGAAGAAAAAAGAAATTTCGTACTTTAAATTGAAAAGCTATGTATGTTCTAGGAATAGTTTCAATTTATTTGTTAAGATTTGTTGTTAATTTATACACTGCCTTTATTCTAGAAGCTCAAGGTGATTTATATATATTCCCAATGTTTCACTAAAACAAGAAGCCTGTAAGGCAGCTTGGCCCAACAGAAAGCAATTAACTAGTCATTCAATGACCTTCCATAGCTCTACTATTCCAGACGAAGGCAACAAATATCATGACTCAGAATTTTTGTCATTTTACCCTGTGCACTATCGAACATTGCTTCTAGACTGAATAGTGCTGGTCCTCAAACTCTCTTCTGGGAAACAATTCTGTCCAAGGTGCATGTGAGGTAGAGAGTCCAAGAAACCCAGGCCATCGTATTCCCTTCTCAATTCTAAGGCCCTCTCCCCAGAAAACATGTATCAGTGATATGGACTTCTTGAATATCACTATTTAAATACTGGGAAAGTATGAATTTGCCAGGCAGCCAGCTCTGGCATCTTGTAAAATGTACTTGTATCTTGTCCTACATTTTTTTCAAAGAATTATTAGAGGTAATTTTTAGCTCCTACTGATGAAAATGCATTAGTGGATGTTGTGGTCAAAGAAAGAACAACATGGAAAGGGCTGAAAGCCAGGATCTTCCTCAACCACTTATTAACTCCCTTACCATTTAATCAGAAATGAAAACATTTCAAAAGTAGCTTAAGATATAATAGAATCAACAAGTGGGGGATGAATTATCTGTTCAAGTACTTTGGTTCATTCTAAATAGATCTTTGAAGTTCACTCTAATTTTTGAGATCATGCTAAATTTTAGAATGAATCTCTTCGGCCTTTTAAGATATTTCTTTTCCATTGTTCATATAGAATCAAAATATTTTATTCCTGTTAGTAACATGTAGATGATTTATGTATACACTGAATTTAGCACACAGATACTATCATTGTACATGGCTTACTCCTTACCCGATAGCCCTCAGGAAACATGGCATCCAACTCTTCATCAGAAAGGGGTCTATTTCTTTCATCAATTTCTCTTTCCCATCGCCAGGCTTGAAGTTGTTCAGGAGTCATGCTCATTATATGCCCTATAAAGAATTTGTTCAATATATGAAGTACATGGAGACAACATGCATATTTAAAAAAAATATTGGCAAAGTTTTCAAGTCATTGTGATAAGTAGTATGTTTCCAAAAATGCTTTAACTTCATCTAATAACTATGAAGTTTGAGTAAAGCACAAATATGAAACATTACTATGACAATATGATGGATATTTAGGCTAACTTCAGCATTAAGCAATTATGATTATAGAATAGAATTTCATTTGTTCCCTACAGCGGTGAAATCTAAATTCTTAAACTACCGGTTCTGTGGGCATGGCTTGGTGGGCGTGGCAGGGGAAGGATACTGCAAAATCTCCACTCCCACCCCATTCCAGGGGAAGGATACTGCAAAATCCCCATTTCCTCCCCACTCCTGGGGGAAGGATATTGCAAACTCTCCATTCTCCTCCCCCACCCCCCCAGTTCTCCAAACTACTCAAAATTTCTACTACTGGTTCTCCAAACTGCTCAAAATTGGTTCTACTACTGGTTCTCCAGAACCTGCTGGATTTCACCACTGGTTCCCTACTTTCCTTTTTCTGTCTCCAGAATGCTCTAGTATGTTTCTATTCAAGACAAATGTCAAGCAGGGCAGATATGTGCATGTGCACTTTAATTAAACTTTAAGAATAATGAAAATTCCACTGGTCAAAGAGCCTTCTCATATAATACCACTGAATCTAGCAGACATAGCTAGATTTTTGGTTATTAAGGCAACAGAAATTACCTGGTGTAGGTGTTGCCATGTTCATAGCTGGTGTACCAATTGGTGTTTTGCCTGGTGTTAATACCGGGGTGCTGCCACCCATCTGACTTGCTGGTGTCTCATCCCAACGTGATTTTCTTTTACTCGCTCCAGGAGTTGGCGTTTCACCAATGGAATCACCCCCTCGATCAGTACGAGGAGTTTCTGCCCATCCACTCCCATGTCCTGGGGTATCTGGAAAACAAAATCCAACCATTTCAAATTGAATTCAGTTCACAATTAGAAGTAAAAACTTTCACAGTACTTTTATCTAACCTCCTAATCTTAGGTTTATCTATAATAATTAAACCAAGCACAGTTATATTAGATTATTAGTTTAATTTCTGGGACTAATATACAGGGAACTTACTAATATGCAATATTGTCTTGCTCCTCTTAGCAAAAGACCTCCATCAAGATACCCAAAATACATTCTTTTTTAAAAAGTGGCTTATTAGGTCAACTACATTTTACTGTTAGCATTAAGTATCAATATAGGGGGACAAATATCAAGTTAAAAGAATAAAAACTCCTGAACTCAAAAGCTTTCCAACAGCATACAAAGTAAAAAGTTGGTCTCATTTGAAATTAAGATAATCTGCTAAACACAATGTACTAATTTACTGACTGATACAGGAGACTAAACATATTTTAGTATATTCCACAAAGAATACCTCTTTCTGTTTTGGGAGTCTCATCCCATCGATTCTTCCGAGCACTGGAAGTTGCACCTCCATGCCCGGGTGTTGCATGACCAGGTGTATCACCACGCCCAGGTGTTGCAGCTCCTGCTGGTGTATGACTAGGAGTTGGATCCCATATTTTAGATCCAGGGGTTGCTCCAGGTGTCTCACTCCCCTTTGCACGACCAGGTGTTTCATCCCAGCGCAGTGACGGAGTATGTCCAGGTGTCTAAACAAAACAAAATAGGGTTTAAAGAAAAAGTACTTCAAGATAACTTTTTACAAAAATACCTATCATATCTTTCAGTCAACAGTCTTATGTCTGGTTCAAATGGCAGGATGCATTATTCTTTTTTAAAATGTTGAAGCTTAGACCTGCAGATTCATTTGCATTGATGGATTGATTTAGAAATGTCACAGAAGAACATTGTCTGTGCTTGAAACAGGTATCAGTTGAGCACTATTATAGCTTATCCTATATTTTATTTACAACTTGGCAGATACAAATTTAATGAATAAAAAATAGAACATGCATTAAGATGTTACCTCAGCTTGATCCCAGCTAGACAATTTCTTAGGTGTGGCACCAGGAGTCTGGTCAGCAGTCTGGTCCCAACGCCGTTTGCGTTTTGATGGTGGCTGGGATGCAGCACCATTGACGACTTTAAGTTCACCAGCTTTAGCCTTTTCTGCTAGTTGCTGTCTAATTTCTCTCTGTTAAAGAGAAAAGATTACATCTCAAATACTGTGAACTAAAAAATAAGTTCATAAAGTTATTGGTACATTCATATCTTCTAAATGGATCCACATTTTAATTTGGGATGTACGTTTCTACAGGTGAGCATTTCTAATTATTGGTATTAATTACAGATGATCTTCCTTTAACCAGCATTCAGCGGCTGTTCAAACTCATAACAGTGCTAAGTGGTATTTACAACCAGTCCTCATACTTATGTTAGTCAGTCTCCCCATAGTCACATGAGCATCATGAGACCTTCACCATTGGCTTCCAAGAAGAAAGTCAATGGGGAAGCTACCACAAATGACGATTTGCTTAACAAATGGCAACCGGAAGGACCAGAACTGCTGCCACTAAGCAGCATGTCAAACAACTACATTGCTTAGCAACAGAAATTCCAGTCCCATTACCATTAAGTGACAACTACCTATATAGCCAAATGAATAGACCAAAACCATGTACATAAAGAGAGTGGTATATATAAAGCAAAATACAGACTATATTGGTCTTTTAAATGTTCATATAATTGTATATTATCCATATTTCATGTTTGAGATTTTGATAAGTCTTAATGTTAGGGGAACCTCTCTGTATATTGCCTACAATATTCTCAAGTGGTCTGTCTCCCAAGCATTGCAGGAACTAAGTAGTGGTCATAAAACAGAAAAGAAATACATCAAAAGAAGACAACAATACTAGTGGTTCTTCAGGAACTTCTCAACATGCCATGAACTAAGAAAAGCCTTGTCTAAGAGTAATGAAAACTGAAACTTAAGAGTAACAATCTTAACCAACTAACCTCTTCTTTTGTTAAATGTTGTTCACGCATAACATCCATATATGTTCTGGCATTCATTTTAGGATCAGGTGTCTTCCCACCTGCAGAAGAGAACAGCAACAGGACAAAAGCATAATAAGTGCAGGAAAGGCAGAAAAGTTGGCTTTTAAAACTGCTCTATTCTAACTTTATCTTATTTCAAAATCAATTAATTTTAATATTTTGACTGATTTTTAAGAAATTATATGAATCTTACTTTTATTCACTTTGCTGATCAATTTAACCTGTTTGAACACAAACATAACTACAACAGCTTAAAACGAATATTTTAAAGGAGATAAGAATGATAAAATGACAGCACAGTTAAGAGTCTTCAGAAGTGATGGGTTCCTGGGTTGCTAATCCGGAATACGTACACTTTCGTGCCTTTTGTCTCCATCAGCAGTTCTGACTTCAAGCAGCAGAATAGAAGCCTAGAAAATTATCTCTTTACCATTAGTAACACTTTGGAAAGATATTTATAATCAACACATTACCTTGTTCAAGCTGATAAAGCCTATGATATCTGACTATACGTACTACTGTAAACCTAAATAACTCAAATTGTTTTATCATACAGATCAGTGTATATGTTTGATGAATCTGGACATTGAACCCCAGATTCTTACTTTGTGGAGGCATGTTAAAAGGGCTTCACTTTAAGAGCACCCAATTTCTCCCCCCACTTATTCTGAAGGTATAATTACAACTGTGAACTGATTGCAGTACACTGTTTTTACCATAAGGATACTCACAGGCAAAAAGTCTTTCCCCACATCATAAATATTAATTTGAACCTTGAAATTTATTCTAATTTCAAATATTTACAGAAGCCCAGCCATATAGTAACAATCTTATCTAGGAAGCACTATTTTTAAAGTGCAGATTGGCTATACCAGTAGTATAGCATAAGTATTTAGGATAAAATAAAATTCTTAATACATTTTCTATGCTGAACATCAATGCCCAATTGGCAGTGTCATTCTGACACCAGCTTTGATAGGACTTTCCTTTGGGATACTTTTTCACCATTATCTACACAGGATGTGTTGAACTGCACCCTTAAGAATGCAGACAGGACTGGCATATAGCAGTACTGCTGTAGGAAAGAAATTAAGGACAGTTAGTATGGGCCTGTGAATTCTGACAATACATGTTTATATCAATGACAGTTAAGCAAGTAAAATCCATATCCCTATTAATTCATGCAGGCTGAAATGCCAATTTACAAAAACCTGCAACCAGTTACAGTTTTAATCAACAGGTGCTCTAAGGTTCCTTGTCAAACTAACACACCCAAGGAAAGCGTCCATCAGGCCCACAGATACCCCTTGCACTAAGCTAGGTTTATAAAATTTACCAGAATATATCTGAACTACTAAAAGTAACAAATGTTCTTAAATGTTACTTTCGTTTCTCTTAAGGTTAACTTCTTGAAAATTCAAAATGTGAGAATCAACTGCTCTGGTTTGCTAGGTACTGTTTTAAAAGCAGTCATTCTGTTCTACTTTTGGATTGAAAGCATCCAGTAAGTTGGAAGATTCTTGAGCACTAAATATTAAAATCACTCAAAGTATAGCATATATAACCAAAGCAATAAGAAAAGAGAAACCTTTAACCCTTTGTGTTTCTATGGCAATGGTTCATTATTTTCTTGTCCTTCTACCTGGAAAGAAAATCTGTATTATAAAGGATGAACAAAATGGCAAACTATGATTTCAAACAACTTTCAAAGTGTATAAACTAAAACTCCTGAATTTTCAAGCATGCCAACAGAAATCAAAGGGCTAAAGATAATTTAAGGAAACAAAACTGATAAAACTGAGTGAAAAATGAAAATAATTTACCATCTGCAAAAGGATCAAGACGTTCGGGGGAAATAATCATCATCCGTCTCCGATTTTTTTATTCATCTTCTCTGTCGGCAATCTTTTGTGGGCGATGTTCAGCAAATGGATCATACTAAAAGTGAGATAAATAAGATACAAATCTCGATAAAAGTTGCGGGTAAAGGCGGGAACAGATTATTCTATCATACTCAAAATCTGTTCTAGAGTGTTGAAAGACATTCTGGAGAACCAGGGAAAAGACAAACTGAAGACAATTATGGTAAAAAAACCTTCATGTAGCTATACTTAGCATTTGCTTCAACAGTCTAGAGTAGTGATTAGTACTGTTTCTCTTTAAACAATTCTTTATGGTAAAATGCCAACATATGGATAAAAATAAAGTTTAATTTGTAGTCACCTTTCCACATCATGGAAGTCAGATGAATTAAAATTATGTTCTAATCCTTCAGATTTCAATATAATTATTTTCAAATAATACATTCTACAAACACTAAAGTGCCATCAATCCCCTTAAGAGAGGTAGGCAATTAATTTTTCCAAGGGGCCACATAAGAAATGGGTAATGTTGTGAAAGGCCAAAACAGGGCTGTAAAGGACCTCACATTTGTTTTGTCCTGCACAAACAGCCGCCATTTCAATTCCTCTCCTACCTATTACACCCCTTCCACCTTTGGTCTTTTGGATTCTCTGTACAGGATAGCTAATAAAGAGGCCACTGTATTCCACTGACCCCAGTTGACTCTTGTTGTGTTCTTTCTTCTCCTCAGCACAGGGGTTGTCAATACTCTACATTATTATATATATAATAAATACCTCTATATATTGTATTAATATATTCTAAAATTCACCTGTTCAGTTGACTGTGGTATGTCATTAAGTAATGCCACTGGTGCATGATACCCAGGCTTCTTCTGGCCGAGTAAACTTGTAGAAGAATAGTCGTCATCATCCTACATAAATCAAGATGAATAGGCGAGATCAACACTATTTTTACTGAATATATTTTTATACTAATTCAAGATTTCTTTAAAATGTAAATGGAACTGTTTAAGCATGACTGTTAAACAACTGAATCCACAAAGTCTTTAAACAATGCAGTTGTGCTGTTGCTAATTAAAATAAGTTACACTTACATCTTCAAGTTCAGTTGCTGCAATTGAAGTTACATATCCAGCAAACCTGCTATCACTTCCACCATAGATCTCTTGATCATAATACCCTGTAGAATCAAGGCCAACTCCTTGAGCCTCATCAAGTGCAGCTTTTTTGCCTTGAATTTCTCGAATCTGGGCTTCTATGTCTGTGAAAGTTACAAGCCAATATTATATACATTTCAAAACAATTTTATAAGCATATCAAAAGCATTACATTGACTTTTTCTATAACTTTTATCTTCTCTCAACTCTTAATTTATGAATCTTGGCAAAATTGATTGAGAGCTTACATACTATTTCAGTGTAAGATCAATTTAGATGTATAATTTGATGAATGTTCTAGTACAGTGATGGCGAACCTTTTCCGTGCCTGCGTGGCAGCCTATGTGCCTGAAGTGGCACACAAAACCATCCCGCGAGGAATGTGTGGCTCCACTGGCCTCCGCACGCACGGGAATGCCGATACCCGGAAGAGCGGCTGTTTGGCGTGCATGTGTCAGCTGGCACCCGAACTTCCAGGTTTCAGATGGAAGCGCACCCGATGAACAGTTGGCCATCACACATGCATGCAACGTGAACCCGGAGGTTCGGGTGCTGGTCTGTGCATGTGCGACAGAATGCTGCTTTTCCAGGTGTCTCTGCTCCAGCGTGCATGACAGCCAGCTGACCAGCACGCATGTGGGCACAGGAACCTAGCAGAGGAGCCAGCGAGGCCGCACATTTGTCGTGGGATGGTTTCACGTGCCGCTTCCAGCATGTGTGCCATAGGTTCACCAGCACTGTTCTAGTATACACATCTTGGTGTTAAGAACAATTATATGAATATGCTTAAAAAAGCATCAAATGCACATTTATGCTCTGGGTAAATTTCTGCTTGGTTTTGAGAACTTTACCTTTATTCCCAGTCAAATTTGATTTGTGCGATTCCATAAACCATAATGAATTTTTAAATGACAGAGTGTAACTACAATCTAAGCTGAGTCACACAACTGTCTGAAAACACAAAAACAGTCAGAAAAAATCTCCTATATTCATTCATCATATAAAAGGTAGTGATAGTGGTGGGGGTTCTTGGTCAAAGGAGTCTAGCAGAATCAATTTTTCTGTTATGGTGCTGCGGGACAATTGGTTTTGGGTGTCCCACAGCAGCATTTTTAGCACTGTTAAGAGATTGGAAATACCAACATATTAGGAACTGGTCCCAAAGTTTCCTAATTTTTCTATCTTCTTTTTTAAGATTTTGAGTTGGAGAGCATAACTATCCGCCTTCTATTACTCTTAATGTTAAATGCTTACAATTAATAAACCATGGTTTATATTGTCATCTTGCCCTCCCCTCCATGCATAGGAAAAGCAAGTATTAAAGCATTTTTAGAGAAAACTTAAGTTTCCCATTATGTGGGGAACGCATTCTGTTTTAATCAAATGTATTCAATAGTATGTCAAATCATATTTTGCTTAAACCATATTGCAATATATTCCAGCTCCATATTCATCCATAATGCAAAAATACATTTTTTTAAGAGAGAAAACTTTAATTTGTTCTTATGCACAAAGGTAAAAGAGCACATATGTCCAACTCTTAATTAAGGGCACTCTCCAGCATACCATACAACAAGTACAGTAGAGCAAGATAAAAAAGATAAAGATTTCCCTGTCCAGTCATGTCTGACTCTAAGGTGGGATGCTCAATTCTGTTTCCTAACTGAGGGAGCCAGTGTTGTTTGAAGACACATCCATGGTCATGTGGCCGGCATGATTATATGCCAAGATGCCTGGAACACTGTTATCTTCCCACTGAAGTAGTACCTATTTATCTACTTGCATTTGAATACTTTCGAACTGCTAGGTTGGCAGAAGTAACAGGAGCTCACCCCATTGCACAGGGCTTGGAGTCTTGAACATTGGCAAATTTAAATAACTCTCCCCACACCAAACAACAGCCTTAACCAATATTCCAATTTTGTAAAAATGCTACCCATTAATTTTTAGAATAAAAATAATGGGTCATATTATCAAAAAAAGTTAAAGATAATTTTTAAGAAGCTTAAAGGTCTTCTAAGAATATCAGAGAAGATATTATATGCCAGGACTTTTACTCATGTGCATTGAAGTGAAAAAAACACATTAAGAACATTAAGAAACACACTTCTATAAATAAAGGCTGTGCTTGCATCACTTCAATTCTTAGAATTCATTCTAGAAGCTTTGTTCATGACTTTCAACTCTGATTCATAAGACTGGAACAAATCAGAAGTCTGAATTCAGACATCATAATACACTTTGGTTGATTGGTTTTCAATCTATCCTGCTTATAGCAACAGCCAAATGGAAGCACCTGAGCAAAATACCCTGCCATTCTGATCAATCCCAGTTAAGCAGGAATGCTTAGTTATTGCTTAATGTGACATACACCATCTCTTTTAAATAAATAATACATGATATCTAGCGAGTAATACATAAATATCTAGCTATGATATCCAGGCATTTCAATAAGTGCACTGTTACTTTTATCCAACTCTCAATACAAATAGACCAACTTCTTATCAAAAATCAATCTTTTTTATTTTATTAGTGGTAGGTATATTTTTAATCTTTTCCTGAATATTTTCAGCCTATCCAAACTAAGTAATTTTTCTATTAAAGAAACTGACTCACCAGACTATTAGGAAAATTCTCAAATCTCTGATTAAAGAATACATTTACTTCAAATTTGGCTCCCTTTCCATTCCTAGCTTATACAAAAGATTCTATGCTTAGAATTCTCTTGGGTCCTGTCCTCCATGTTTGTTTTCACATCCTGATGTACCATTTCCAGAAATCTTAATGACATGCAAAATACATGCCAGTTCAATTTTTTAAATTACATTTTGGGGAAAAATTGATGAAATATCTTCTGATCAGTTTTATATATATATGATATTAATTTTAAAACATATATTATGTGATACATTCACTGACTGCTATAATTAGTAATTATTAAATAATTATTTTGGATCATTTTCCTGTTACATAAATAACAGCTCCTTTTGTATGTAATGGGAACACTAAAGTTTTCATTTAATTTTTCCAATATCTTTATAATTGTTTCTAATTACCGTATATAATTTCTAGCTTTTCTCCAATTTTTAATACTCTTCAATGTTCATCAATCAACATTTATGAGATGTGCAGTTTAAAGTGAAAAATCCATTTCCTCATTATCTAAAAAAACCAAAAAACCTAAGATGCTCAACTGGATTGATACATTTTGAACTTCCTATTGAAAAGAACAAGCCAATCTGAAATAAGTTAATAAATAACTCAGGCAGGAAAAATGCAAAAAGAGCTGCAAGGTGGTTCCTCTCTTAATGGAAGCCATTGAAGAGGCGGAGAATACCATATGTGCCCAAAGATACACTGGCAAATTATACTCCTACAATATGGTATAAGGTTACACACTGGCTATGTTCACATAAGATACAAATAACATTTTGCCTTCTGTTTATAATCCTTCAGAAAGGCAGAAGGATCACAGTACAGATGACTTAAACGTGCTAGATCTATGTTTTTAATCTTCAAGAATTCAACAATAACAACCCAGTGAGGTAGATTAAGAGTATGCTTAATACATTTATTAAGGGCAATTCATAATCAATCAAAATAGAACTGGAAGGGACCTTGGAGGTCTTCTAGTCCAACCCTTTGCTCAAGCAGGAGACTACCATTCAAGACAGATGACTGTCCAGTCTCTTCTTAAAAACCTCCATTAATGTATTAAACTGTGCTTAATAAATTTACTAATTTATTAAGAGTAAATCATGTTCCTAGTAGTAACCCTAAGGGTATGCTTTACCACAAGAGTGCTTCCGCTGTTATTAGTGAATCTAAACTTGGGCCTCTTCATCCTAGTTCAAAACATTAACCACACCCCTCCTATACTCTGAGGTCCCTTTCTCTTGCAGATTTCCTTTGGTAAACCCCTTTTAACCGTCCTACGTTAAACAACGAACCCCACCCCCCACATCCCAAAAGCAGGCTACCTTTCGTCGGACGCCCAATATTAAAAGAGAAAACGGGCATTATTATTATTTGTCAAGCATGTATAAAATAAGATGTAAGTATAAACACGATTATGAATACAGTAAATGGATACGAATAAATGGGGACAGTAGGACAGGAATGGTAGGCACGTTGGTGCGTTTATGCACGCCTTATGTCCCAACACATGTCGACCCGAATCTAGTTATTCTCGCACGTTTTTCCTTCGGTCGCGCAAATTTCATAATAAACCATTATCGTCAAATAAAAGTCTTCGTCGTTAAACGAACAAAAACATTCCCCATTTTAATCCGGTTAACGGGCACCAAAGGGTGCGCGTTTACCTCGAAGTGGAAAGAAACAGATGGCGGTTATCTGACGGGCCCATCCTAACGCCCGTGGCTTTCCAGCTCACACCCAACTTTTCCAGCCGCCCTCTGGGCCTTTCCCCCACTGAGCTACCGACGACACAGAGGGCGGACGAAGAGGAGGGCGCAAGCGGGAGAAAATCGCTCCGCGACGCCATTACGCGCAGGCCCAGGCCCGACAGACACCCAGCCACTTCACTGCCCGGAGTCTCCTCACACTCTGCACTTTCTTCTCGAGGGCTTGGCGACCGTTTGAAAGGGAAGGCGACGAGAGGCGACCAGAAGGGGCGCGGCCCAAACGTGAAAGACCGCGACCGTTTCTTACCTTCGTGGGTCTTGGCGATCTTCGCCATTTTGTGGAGCTCGAAGAAAAACGGGAAGCGAGATGGAAGGGGGCGCCGACCGCCTCCTCGCGACGACGTCAACTTCCGCTAGTGGGCGGGGTTGCGAGGGAAGCTCCCGCGCATGCGGAGAGGAAGGGAGGCCGGTAAAAACGGTAGATCGTGAAACTTGCAGAGTCGCTCCAATGCACGGCTAGACGAGGTCCCTGCTCTTGGAATTCTGCCCTTTATATAATAACCCCATCCTTCGCCTCCTTGTCGGAAGGCCACTCGTTGCGAGGGTGTCCCCAGGAAGTAAGTACCCTATAGGTTAAAAAATACAGAGATCTTTATAGGTGGCAAAAGGAGTAAGTTTGTTTTTATTTAAATGAGGCTTTCAAACTTTATTTCCCAGTCCAGTCCAGTCCAGTCCAGAGATTTGACGCAGTTGATCTTGACTTTGGTGGGGGAAGGTTTGAATCGGAGGTAATTATTTTAAACGCGGTGTCACTTGTTCAAACGCGAGAGGAGCTTTTGAGCCTCGATTGCTTTATGAGCGTCAAATTAAGAATAACAGCTGTACCATGCCTTATTAGCGGGGCCTGAATGATGGACTTCATTTCTGTCTGCTTATTGACCCGGGTTCCTTCATGGATAAAAGTGCAATATGTTTATTTTAAAAAATAACATACGTGACTATTAAATACACGATATTATTGAGACTCTTGAACAAGATTAGAATGCAAATTGGAAATATACATACTTTATGTTCTTTCAACCGCAGTGAGCTCTTTTCAGTTATCTCTCTCTCTCTCTCTCTGTAATATATATATTAGCTTCTAGTTTTTGATCCATCATCCAAAGATATTTGGATCCTTCCAGCGATTACTATTTTCCCCATTCCTGCTCCTTATATTAAAAAACCCCCAGCCAATCGTAGAATAGAATAGAATAGCTTTATCATGTTATCTTTTCAGTTTCCTACAAATTTCCTGCAGCCAAAAAAATGCATCTGAAAAACTATCTTCTTTGCTGATCATTTTTCACACATTAAATGGTCCAGACATTTAAGAAGAACTCTTTTCATCAAAGATCATTTAATGCTAAACTACTTTTTCTTGGTCCATCTCTTAGCTTTTTTTTAATGCTTTTTATTTAATAACTAAAAGTAGAGGTCCTTTTTCCTATTTTTCCCCACAACAAAAATTTTGAGGTTGGGATGTTGGGCTGACAAAGAAGGATTGGCCCCAAGTCATGCAATGAAAGAAGCTGGAGTAAATCCTGGGTCTCCCTGTTCCTTATTCAACACTAAGCACAACACCATACTATTTTCTACGGTGGAAGAGCTGACAAGGAAGGAGTATTAACAGCCTTTATTAATCTGAAGCAAAGATTACGTGCTACAGTCTCATAAAGTAGCTCTTCTCTAGGCATTTCACCTCTTGCCAAGTTAGTTTTCACCTCCCACAGGAATTGAATTTCTATGTAGATACAGTGGTGTAAGTATTTGGCAGGGACAGAATTTTTTAAAAAAATGGAATTGAGTGATGGACTCCATTGCTGTGTAAAGAGGATCTAGTAAATTGTCACTTGGGACAATGTATCTCAGATCAGGCACCACCAGATCAGGGGCTAAGTTTAATCACCAGCAATGGGGAGGGTCTCTGAAAAGACTGAATGGTGAAGTAATCCATCCTTCTAAGAGAAGAGTGTACTCTTTCTGTGTATTTCACAGACATTGTATGTAGCTCACCAGTTTTATTTTGGTTTTTTATATAAAGTTAAATTATCTTTGGTGTTTTGTGTAGGATTACCATAAATCAAAAATTCTTCAGGTAAGTATAGTTCATATTAAGAAAGTTTAGTTAATTGAAGAGGTTTCAAGATTAATTGCTTGCTGCATACCAGAGAAAGGGAGTAGTTGCTTGAATATTGGTTTCTTAAATCAAAATTTATAAATTTATAAAAACACAACCATGAAGTGTATTTCATTTACTTCATTGGCTTTTGGCAATCCTTTTCAACTATTTTCCATGTTGTGTAACTAAAATGATTATGTGTATTTTGGAGAAGTTTTCCTTACTAATGTAAGCATGCTAAAATTGTTTTTAAAACAGTGGACATTTTTGTACTCCAACTTTTTTTTAAAAAAAAACCTGCTGATTAATGCTTTTATTAGCATAATATTTAGCATGATTTTGAGTTTTTAAACAGATACATCTGGTTTTAACTGCCCTCAAATATACAACATCCTAAATCATTTGATGATAGTATGATCCATTCAGTCAAGTCCTACTCTTGGTGATTCTATCGGCCAGGTCTCTCTATATCTTCTGATCTTGCAGTATTTGAGTTTTTCTATGCTCTGGTTGGTGTCAGCTAAGTATCCAGTTACCATGTTCAGCCTGGTTTTCTTTTACCCCTAAACCATTAAGTGGTCTTAAATCTTTTTTTATGCTGTTTCCTTTAAGATTTGTATTTTTTTCAATCTCAGTCTGGAACAGCAAAATCCATATGCAATTCCTGGACAAACACAGATGTCCAGATAATCCAATTCTGGATAGAAGTTGCAAAACACTTGGAATTATAGCTCTCATGTTTAATTGAGGAAATTCCATTGACATTATATGTAAAAGCAGCTGTATATATTTCTTGTATTATCCTTGTACCAAAGATTTGCAGACATAGTAAATGTTGAATTTAACACATAAAATTTGGGAATGCTTTATTTTTCCTCTGTAATATAATGCACTTTTTACATTTTATTTTTAATCCTGAAAAGTAAAGCATATAACAAATTGTTGCAACATGTATTCAATATTTTAGCAAGGTTGATATGTGACCATATGCTATAACTTTTTCTACTATTTGTTTAAAGAAACAAACCTATGGCTTTTTTTTATTAAAAAGTTTTACAAATTTTTTATAACAAACCCCACCCCCACCC
>JANHFM010006767.1:32020-56030 GCA_032468115.1 Grayia smithii
GGCCGGGGGGGGGGGGCAGGGGCAGCTAGGTAGGCTGCGACTCGCAGGCTTACCTGGCAGGCAGATCAGGGCCACTCAGTTGGAGCACAGTGCTTCAGGCAGGCAAGCTACAAGCGAGAACCCACACAGTAGAAGAGAGGAGTGATTAGGCGGAGGGGGTGGGCAGGGGGAGCGAGCGTTGGGCAGCAGGGCCATCAAGTGGGGACTGGTTCTGGGGCATGGCCAGCCAGCGATCACTAGTGGTTCAGCAATCCAGCCCAAATTACTGCTACCGGTTCTCCCGAACTGGTGCAAACCGGTAGCAACCCACCACTGCTTCTATTGAAGTATGCACAGCCCTTATATATCATATTCAATTTTTTATATGTAGAAAAATAGAATTGATTTAATGAGCATGCTTAGTTAGAACTTAATGGTTTTTGAATTTGGGGGTGTCTTAAGAGCAGATGTATCTTAGATTGGATTATAAATTACAACATAAAAATAGATATGAAAGAGAAAATACCTACCTTTAGAAAACAAATTTTCTGTTTGTGTCAGGGGAGTATGAACTTACCTTGTTTTAATTACATTTTAATAAGGGCATTTTTCTTCTTACATTGTTCAATAAATAACATCTTGAGCCATTACCTAGTAGTTTGGTTTTTTGATACTTTCTGATATTTGCAGTTGACAATAATAAAGTGCATAGAAATTTTGGATTCATTCAAACAGGCTTTAGCAGACATTCTTGGCATTATTTTGGATCATAGTTTAAGAAGCCATAGCATTAGTTAGTCATAATAAATATATGATGAGAAATGCTGCCTTTTACCTTGGTTCCAAACATGAACATCATAATTTCAGTAGATTGTAGGCTGATAATGTTGCTTAGAGCAGACTAATTTCAATAAATGAAATTTCAGTCATGGCCATTTTGGCATTTATTTTCACTGAGTCAAGTTTAAGCAATGGGAATCATGGAAACCTATGCTGCATAAGATTATATGAATTTCATTGATACTTCTCAGAATTTGGATGATGGAGTTTAAATTTGTGTCCAGCTCAGTTACATTTTAAATAATGGTGTTTAAAATTCAAATCTTTCTGTAGGTGTGCTACAGCTCAGGGAAGGGCACATGGTGTGCGTGAGTAGTGCTGAATGGGTCAAGGAGGATTCATGGAAGTGCAATGCAGATTGCTAAGATATGGGGGATGAGGTACTGTGTGGGTTGGGGATGCAAGGGCACTGCACAGATCATGCAGGGTGCAAGGGATGTGTAAGAAGTGTCATGCGAGTTGGAGAGAGTGCATAGGGCTGTGACAAGGGTCAGGAAGAGTGTGTAATGCTGGATGCAGCACAAGCTCAAGTGCAGGAGACCAGACTGGATGGATGGATGAGTGGTGAAAATGCTCACCTCCAATTTGGAAGGTTGAGAGTTCAATTCTATGTGGGGGCAGATACTTCTGTTCTAGAGTACGAATAAATATATTTGCTGCAAACTCTGCATGGCTTCAGGGAAGGATATCTGGCCAATAAACACTCAGCTCCATCCAGTTGCCCCAACTCTACCCTGAATTAAGAGATTACAAACTCATAAAAAGGGATAGATAGATATTATGAGACTAATTACATTCTGGCTTGCTAAACTAAACTAAACTAAACTAAACTAAACTAAACTAAACTAAACTAAACTAAACTAAACTAAACTAAACTAAACTAATATTTACTAACATAACATTTCGGATATTAAGGAAAATGCAAAATAATTTAGATCTTCTAACACAGAGGTCCCCAACCTTTGCGGCTTGTGAGTATGTAAGTATCCCATGTGAGTATGTTTTCCCATTAGGCCTATTATATCTGGGTTGTAAAAATCCAGATAGCCACTAGGTGGCAGGAAACTATCTCTGTTGCCATGTAATAGTTATCTGGATTTTTGCAGCCCACATATGGAAGCCTAATTTATGCTTGTATAAATTCCCCATTTTGTGAAATAAAAGTTGAATTACAGTAATGCTTGTTGCTAAATACAGTAAAATTTATTGCTAAATATAGAACAGATGAGCCTGCTTAAGCAGAAATGTTTTTCAGTATTAACAAGCTCATGTGATTAACAAATGTCTTCTTATTTGACTTAGGTATCCTTGAATTAAGGACAGTTGCAACCATTTAGTCACAGTCTTTCTTTTGAAAAGAGTGCAGAGATTTGAATGGCATGGTGTAGACCAAAATGATGCCTGGTTTGGAAAGTTACAGACAAGGGATTATCAAGTGTATGGAAATGCAGTTTTTTCTTAGTTCTCTCTCCTAAACTTCTAGGTTGCCCACGATTATGTGGAAATGATGTGAGCAAGTGTGGGGTGGAGAATACGCCACCACATCCTGGCTGCAAAACTCCAGAGCACGAATAAGCAGCAGAGACATACAGAAAACATGAAGACTTTTCTGTTAACAGGCTGATGCCCCTCTTCTAGAGGAATGACACCACTGGTACAACTTACTTCACGGGCACAAGGCTTGGCTCTTATCAATTCTAATCATTTCCAGTAGTTGAAAACTTCTAGGACAGAGAGAAGCAACATGGAATTAAGAAGAAACTTCCTAAACAATTAACCAGTGGAACAGCTTGCCTCCAGAAATTATGGGCACTCCATCACTGGATGTTTTTAGGAAGAGTCTAGACCACGGGGTCAAACTTGCGGCATCATGTTGCTGTCACATGACATATCAACGGTTTTCCCCTTTGCGGAGCTGGGATGGGCATGGCCTGCGTGTGACGCATCCGGCCTGTGGGCCACCAATTTTAACAGCCCTGGTCTAGACAGTCATTTATCTGAAATGGTATAGGTTCTCCTGCTTCAGCAGGAGGCAGGACTACAAGACCTCCAAGATCTTCCTTCTCATTCTATTCTAAAAAAAACCAACAGCCCCTTATTTTTGATGAAACTTGACTTCAACTGAATTTCATATTCCTCTAATGGATGAACAATTTGTGCAGTGTAAATAACATATTTTGCAACTTTCATTTGCAGCAAAGGCTTCTTTACACTTGAGCAGTTTCTCTCTACTGAAAAGGGAAGAAGTGTATACAAGATAGCTATATTTGGTAGTGGACTTATTCTCACTAATGTCAAAGGAAAAAACTGTGGAGTCTTTGGTGCTCACTGAGCCTCACGGTTTCCCCCTCCCCACATTTCCTTACTATCCAAATAACTTATTTTCTAATTATCTAATTAAGTAATTATCCAACTAATTTTCCTGAAAATGTTAGTTGGATAATGAAAGGTCTGCAAGAAAACAGCTGAGTACATTGTTGAACCCTAAACTACTAGTCAACCCAGCCCACTAGTTTGTGTTGTCAATAGTGGGGGACGACGACGACAAAATCTTGTCTTTAGTTCTCTTCAGTGGAAAAAGAAAGCAGAAGCCACGGTCGAATCCAGCAGTTTTTTCCTTAAGAGTGCTTCTGCTGCCAAGAAATGATTTAAATGGGAGGAAGAATAACATTCTCTGCATGCCTTTCTAATATTACTGGCATTTCAAGCTACGTCGCTTAAAAGGGCGAGCGAGTGGCATTACGTAGAGCCAATCGTGTGCCAATTCTAACATTCACGAACCCGAGGGCCTCGTATAACCCCGGTAACAAGTCTTGTGATCGGGCGCGGCCCCGACGCCCTGAACTCTATCTCCTGCGCGAGTCCGGGAAATCACGTGCTGGGGGCGAAAGGAAGAGGGTAAGGAATAGTCCATAGGAGTGTCTAAGGAGGCGGTGAAATCCGAAGGCTGACTCTCGGCTAGAACTCTGCGCTGATAGGCTAGCATTAGGCGCCTCTCGTACGCGATTGGCTCTGCATCTGGGAGGGAGGTGTGGATAGGTATTGGGAGGCCGTTGAGGAGGCGGCGGCGGCGGCGGCGGCGGAGGGGGGAGGGAGCCAGAATAGGATGGGGCAGTGAGGGCGGCTGGAGGCGCCGCGGAAAGTCGATTATGGCGCGGAGCAGTCGGGCTCTCGGCAAGGCTCTCGTGGAGAGGTTGGCAGTGCCTTCGCGTAGAGTAGCCCTCAGGTACGGCGAGAGGGTGTTCAGGTTGTCTGAAGACAGCACCCCCAGCACCCCCCAGCCGTCACTTTTCTCTGCTCGGGCAGGAAAGTTTGGTGGGCGCTCCATTGATTGAGTGGGCGGCTAAGCGGGTCTGCCGCCCCGGCGGTTTCCGAGACTCCACTCCCTGGTCACGAGCGCCGAGGGTGGTTCCCGTCGTCTTCGCTTTCTCCTTCCCCACCCGTCACTGTCAAAAGTTCCTGCCCTCTTCCATAGTCCCACCGAGGTGCTGTTGCCTTCCTGGGACTTCGTTCACCGGCTCGGAAAACCCACAAGACCCGCGATTGGGGAGCTCCTGATGAGCTTGATGCCCCGCTGGCTTTCGTTCTCTCCCCCCCCGCCCCCATCGTTAATTGCCAGCTTAACTCCTATACCTAATTTTATCAATTTAATAGCCATCTTTATTGTAATGTGTGGTGGGTAGAATAGAAGTGACAAGACTCCTGATGTTTGCCATGACAGATTATTGTTGATTTCCAGCTAAAATGTACTAACATTAATAAACACTTTTGTAATAGAATAGATTGGCTATCTCCTCTATCCCTGTGATATTTAATTTCTTGATTAATTGTAGAAATATCAATGGTATCAATTGTATCAATTGTAGAAAGTATCAGTGGTCGGGGCAGTCTAATTTTTAGTCCATTGTGTTATTAGTATGCATCTGTCTCACAAATGTTGTAAAGGAAGTACATTATATATTTTAATGTATTTGCATGCTAAGTTTAGTTCACCATTTCACTGATAAAAGGCAAATTCTCTCTTAAGTCTTCTAAGTTTGAGCTGGTCTAAATGATGTGACTATATTTTTTTTGTAGAGTTCTTTTTTTTACTTCTTTCAATCCAATTACGGTACCTATGAAGTACCTGGCTATCTGGTGACTTACATTTATCGTGTGCTATCAATAGTATTCTAAAGCAGAATAAATACATAATATTGTCCTTCAGCTCTTGCTCTTTGGAGCCATTTAACATCTTCATATTTTTCTGAAACTTTAAGACATATTTTAAAAACTATCCACCCTTCAAATCCCAGACTTGAAAATAAGGGATATATTAGAAAATGCATACTTTCTGTCAAAGATAATAATTCATATTGAAAAGTATTATATTTGAAAGAAATAAAGGCATTATAACTGCCTTGCTTAAGTGCAGGTACTTAACTGTGTGTTAACTAGTCAGACATCAAGAGAATGACATCAAATTGAATTTTTGTGATATTTATTATTAGGAAAACAGTTTCCAAAGTTATATCTCTAAGTTTCTGTCTTATGTGTAGCTTTGACTTGCTTAAATTTCCTTTTTGTTGTTTTGTTTTGTTTTGTCTTGCTGTTTCCATTTAATATGTAATTAGAAATTGTAAGCCAGACCAGCATTGTGGGAGAGTTGGCATAATCTTTAAATTCTCCATGCACCTCTAAATGAATAGCATGGGGAATGGGGTATTTCTTATTTTTCTTATTGGAGAAACAAGTATTTTATGCCTTTTCTTAGCTGGCTACATATAGTATAACTAATAGGCTATTAGACACATTCAATATATGGCTGAACTGATGGTTGCTCCAAATGTTATACCTGTTGCCAGATGTTATACTTATTGACTCTTCCTCCTATAAATTATTCCATATATGCTAAGTCTCACTTTGCTCTCTGTTAGTTGTATGTATTAGGTGGGCCAGTTGTCAAGGAAAACATGTAATATCCTAAATTGAGATATCTGACAATCTGTAATTCAGTATATAAATTTAATCTGGAGCCTTCTTTTGAGCCTGGTAATGATTAATAATTTTAACAATTGAAGAAGAAATATTAGTTTTAATCACACTTCTCACTTGCTTTCCTTATACTTGTTAATCGTAATACTTTGGGGAATAAGTCCTAAAACCTATCTAGCACCTTGAAATTAATCACACAGAAGAATACCTTACCAAAGTAAAGCAGCAATTCTTTCCATATCAGATTACTCTGGTAAAATAGGGGAAAGCTTGCTAATTTTTAAGTCTTCATCAAAGAAAAGATATTTTCTTATTCATATCACCTGTGTTTTGATTGATGAAGGCATGGATGTTCCAATTGTCTCAAGATCTTATCTGTTCATAAAATGTTGTATTAATCTCTCCATTAGGTATTTCTCATCTCAACACAAAGTTTGGAAAACACAGTGGTTGTCTTGAAGAACAAAATTTTATTTTTTACATTGTACCAAAATTAAAAGACTCTGATATTTCAGATATTCATGGTTTATGATTTAGAATGGTAAAATATAATAATTAATATTTTGAGAATGTTATTTTATATCTGATCCTAGAATATACCATACTTTCTGATTTTTACTGAGCAACTTAAGTCTCAGTAATTCTGTATTGTTTTTCTTCTATCTACTACTGCTGTGTGCATTGGCACACATGAAGACAGTAATGACCGTCACTTTTCCTGTGTTTCCGGTAATTCATAACTTAATATATTTTATATATATATGAAAGTCAAAAGTTTAAAAACACTAAAATCATAATTGGGATAATACATGCTTGAATTAAAGGTGAATAAAGTATACAACTCACATTTTATTTTAAATTGCAGTATTTAAAAATTTCTATCCTAGAGTCATATTTATATTTACAAATGAGATTTATGGGTAAAATTAGTATTTTCTTTGTTTGGATAACAGCAGTGAGCTGCATGCAAACTCTTGTTTATGGCTTGTCCACATCCCAGATGGGTATCAAATGTGAACAAACAGCCCTAAAAAGGGCACAGTTGGTCCTTCCACCAGAGATGTTATCTCTTCCTGAACATCCCATACACCCTCTTAAACTAGACAGTAATCTACATTCTACATTAGAATTACTTATCTTCAGTTAAACGTAAATGGTTCTTGCTACTTTAATGTATCTGTAGATTATTTAAAGCTGTTTCTCAGAGACTAAAATGATACAAACATAACGTCATATAATCATTATATGATGACATTATTTTTCCAAAACTGACACTTGAGATACAGTGAAGGCTAGGGTAAACATTTCCTACTAAATATATTCCTCTTTCTACTGCAAAATTTTCCTCCTTTTTATTTATTCATAATCTCAGAAGCAGAAAAATAAATTTTATTCTTTGGTCTGCTTATTTGTGGTATGATTCAAAGATACTTATGCTTACATTTGATCAAGGAAATACATCCTTTAATCTCCTACACAAAACTGTTTGCTAATTGAGGAAGGTCAAGTCCATTTTTAACTTCTCTTATGACTTCTTGATTCTAATGTTACAGTTCAGATTGATCAAGACTTTTGTGATTGAAAATAAGTTTAGCCTTTGATTTAGTTAATAAGAGTTTCACAACTTCAATAACTGCAAAAATGAAACAACTTTTAAATTAATTGCTTTTGAAAACTGGCCTGACAAATTTGTTTATCAGATGTTTTGGTCAGTGTTATTTTTGTTTAATTTTCCAAACAATAGTGTAGGCAATTAAGAGGAATACTTAAGGGATGGTTTGAATTTATAAGTTAAAAGTAAAAGATAATAGTTTAATGTCATTTTAAGTTGTATAATTTTCAATATTTCATTTTTGTGTTGAAATTAGGAATGCTGCTAGTGACTTTTCTGAAGCAATGTTAAATGATATACCTCTGATTAAATATTGGATATTATCCAGTATTTAATGTTAAACTCTTAGTTTTAAAAGCTGTTTGAATAATTTTAATGCATATTTGAATACTCATATTTAATATTGACTATTTTATAATTTGGAATCTTTGAGATCAGGGGAATGAATTAAATCTCAGACTTCCCTTGACCCTTTGCAAGTATTTTAAAATTAATATAATCAATAAGGAGATTACTTATATGCTTCTAAATAAATTTGTGGAAGAAGTAAGGTATGAGATATGATAACTGAGTGAACTTGTCAAATCAGATTACAGTCTGTCAGCAGAAGTGAAAAGGGTTGGTTTTCCTTTCTCTTTGCAGCCCTTCCCATGCCCATCCAGATTTGCTTTTAAGACTAAGGTTCCTGCAGTTTCTTTTTGAATGAAAGAGTTCTAGGAGAGTACTTTTAAAATAGGATTTGGCAATTTATGGTTTGTGAATTGGTTACAGCCCCAGGGCCTTCCCAGAATGAATACAGGAAAATATTACAAAGTCCTTTATTTTTTGTATTTCAGTAAGGTTTAAAGCATCCATTTGACATTTAAAATCCTCCTTAAATGTAAAACAAAATACTATTTTTTTGTATTGTTTTTTGTAATACCATAACTTTCTGTGCCTTCCAGGCAGGGCACAAATGGCAAGGACCCAAGCTGAGTAATGTTTCCTACTCCTGTTTTAAAGACATACAGTAACTCCTGGTAGAAGTGCTATTGCAGGAGCCAAACTTTTGGGTGGATATAGTATTTTATTATAAGATTACCATTAGCAAGAAATTTTTTATACCTTCATAGCTAACTCTGAATATACAGATAGCTAAATCTAAGCAAGCAGCATTTCTTTCAGTGAAGTATATGGCTATGGAAGAAAATGTTAACTGAACCAAATATTTATAATAGAAGACCCATGCCTTGCTGAATATGCTGATAAGTGCCAGAGAATATTTGAAAGGAAGAAGGCCTTAAAAAATATGACAGGTAGTTATCATTCTAACAGTCTGTATCTGTATACCCTATATTCTCACTGAAAATCTAAGACCCTCCAAAAGAGAAAAAATAATACTCTTATGAAAAATACTTTCAGCTTTCTGCTTAAGTTATGTTTTATAACTATAGAAGAAAGGCTCAATATATTTGATGCTTGCCATCCTGACAGGAAACTTGCTTTTCAAATGTATGAACTGAGTAGTGTGCGGCCTCAGATTGATTCAGAGCCAACTTTTAAGAGGGACAGCCTTTATATTGTACTGTTGCCAGGTTCTCTCATGACTGAGATATATTTAGCTTGTCCAAGGCATAAAAAATTAACCTAATCCTGAGTCTGATTGTCCTTGTGTTACTCTTTATTTGTTTTCCCATTTTGTTGGCTCATCTATACTGTGTTAACCAGATGCCTATTCTGATGAAAATATTTAAATCATTCCAGGCATTTGACTTCTTGGGAAATTTTGGTGAGCAAAGCACCACTGCCACAAATACCAGCAAAAAATTGTGCCTTTCCAAGAAGGACTTACTTCAACTTTACTGCACCATTCGTGAACAAAAGGAAAGAATATTCGGAAAGAAGAATTATAGGGTTTGTATAAGAAAAATACATTGTACAGTTACACAGAAGTAGATATTAATGAATTGCATTGATGAAAATAGTCTTTCTCATTTTCAATTGCCTTTGCTCACCTTGTTTATATAATTGAAATTGATGCTTATCTATTTCATTCTTGAATTTCACACTGTAATTTGAAATCATTTAAGCATTCTTTAAATTTTATTTAATTTGTTTTTTAAAAAGTTATATGCTGTTGTTAATCCACTCTGAGCAGTTTACGGTCCGACTATATATAAACAGGATTAAAGTTCACAGGATATAATTTTTAGGGCAGCTCTACATTTGCACAAGCAAATACAGGATTTATAGTTCTTTCCTTACAACCTAATTCTACTTTGAGATAATTGTTAGTTATTTATGAATATAATATATTGTCCTTTTCTTGAGATAATGATGTAGTGTATTATCCCATACAATCAGCAATATATCTTGGGTAGGTTTGTCAACATTGTTGAAGCAACCCTATCATATGTTGGAGAACATGTTATGCTTCCTCCAGAGATGTATGTGAATGTATGTATATCTGTATTGCATTAGGGTAGCAGGACAGGAACTTAATAGTTCCAGTGGGCCTACCTGGGAGGTATTTAAAACCTGATTTGAAGTTCTGACAGTTCTGACCCACAGTGATGACTATACTTCAGGCATTTGGCAACTGGGCTAGATTTACAACTATTTTAAGTGTCCCATAGTCACATAACTGTGTTTTTACAAGTTTTGCCAAAAAGTGGAGTTAAAGCATTGGTTCATTTAATGACCTCTCTAAAAAAAGTTCATAAACTCATCAGTCACAACCAACCTGCTTTACAAACATCACAAGTTACGAACATGATGGGCAGGTTCTATTATGGTCTTAGCTCACAGACTACCTCTACTATTGATGCACTCTTCTGGTAGCAGGTCAGGGTGCAGTCCACAACTTCTTTTAGTATGTTGCCTGAGTCTCATACTGGGTTATGAAAGAAATGAACTATATACAGTTTTAAAAGTTAATGCTTATTTACTATCTACTTTAACTCTGAAATACATTTTTAATGCACTCTGAAGATTGGTTTAAGATTTTTAATTGCTTTGGGAAATAAAAACAAAGACCATGTATAATAATGAGTTAAAATTATGGTCCCAAATGTTTGCCATTCCCTTTAATCAACAGAAGATCTACTATTTAACTATTGTATCTTTTTATACCCTTTTCAAAGAAAGTCACACAGTTTGCAAATGTTTTGATGACTAGCTTCTATTTTCTACGTTCCATCCAATATGTTTAATTTTTGGAATTAAAATATCCTAAATAATCCTTAATATCCTTGTGTTATAAGGAAATAGACAAGGCTGAGAGGAGGTATGATTAAAGTAAGGATTCTTTTAAAGGCCAGCATTGTATACACAGAATTACATTGGCTTCTGCTAAATCCATTGGGACTAAGACTTGTGCAGAGGAAAAGTACGAACAGTTTCAGAGCAATTAAATACTGGAACGACAGGCAGGATTGTGTCCTTTCTCACCTTGTGTGAGAAAGCTAGCTAAAATTCCATATTTGTTTGTAGAATGATTGAAACAGTAAAGGGAAAGAGAGAAATAAAATTTATTTTAACTACATATCTCTAATAATTGTATTTTCCATTTTGCATTATTTACTAGGTATTCAATGCAAGAAATGTATGATGTGGTAGCTGTTGTAAGCGAATACAAGAACTTTGTTCCATGGTGCAAAAAATCAGATGTATTATCCAAACGTTCAGGATACTGCAAAGCTAAATTAGAAGTAGGATTTCCTCCTGTGTTGGAAAGATATACATCAGTTGTTACACTAGTCAGACCTCACTTGGTTAAGGTAATGCATATTTTTTGTTGTTATATGTAACTCCAAGAGTTGCCAGTACTCAATAGGGGATCTTATCTAACCATAAGAAATCTTGGGCTGGCTCTCCCTCTGATTACTCTTCTCCTTGTAAATCTGGACATAACTTATTGCTTGGGAAGATATTTGGATGTATGTAACTAGCACTAAACTGGAAAAGGAGGTGGAGGGAAAGCTCTAGAAGCAAGTCTGTTGTAAAGAGTAAGCAGTATACATATTCAGTGTATATATAGTTTATTTATTTATTTAAATTTTTTAAATGCCCAAAAGTCAAAATTCTTGGAGTGTTTTACACCAAAAAAAGAGAAAGAGTTACTACATATCCAGTCAAATCAAATACTACATAAATGCACCATATAATCCATGTAGCAGTAAGGGGATCATAACACTCTAATATAACGTGAACTAATATGTGTTAAAATATAATTAAAATATGTTTTAAAAGCCTGTGAAAATAAAATGGTCTTAGCACTGAAATAACATGGATGCCAGTTGAGTCTACCTGGGGAAACAGCCTCAGAAATTGCCGGTGTAGAAACACATCTTTCCTCTTTTGGTGGGGGATCTGGAGGGCCTCAAAAAATATTAAGGTCTAATTTAGGTACATACTAGAGAAAGTGCTCCTTCAGATAATCGGTTCCAGAAATATATTGAAGGTCAGTGTAGATAATGAAATATTGACATAATATATTCATATCAGCCAGTCGCACTGAGTAGTCTAGCCACTCTAATGTTGAACCAACTGAAGTTTCCAGACTGTTTTTGAAAGTAGCTCCACATACAGTGCATTGCAATAATCCAACCAAAGTTACCAGAGCATTGTGAGGCTGTTTGGAAAAAGTCACAGTTGATAAATCAGCCAAAGATGTTGAAAGGCACTTTGTTCAAGTGAGGCCACTTGGGCTTCTGACAATGATAGATCAAGAATCACGTACAAACTACAAATATGCTCCTTTAGGGTGAATGTGGATCTCTCCAGGCCAGGCAGGGCACCACCCAAGTGGACAGAATCACCATCAACAAATCATGTCTAGATTGAGTCTGTTTATTGACACTCATCCAGCCCAGTTATGATGAGGCAGAATGGTAACCCAAGCACTAGTTGGACATTCAAGTAGGAGTAGATGACCATAGTACAGTGCTACTACATCCCAGCTCAAATAACTTGTCTAAGAGGATGCTGTAGTCCAGGGGTCTCCAACGTTGGCAACTTTAAGCCTGGCGGATTTCAAATACCAGAATTCTGGGAGTTGAAGTCCGCCAGACTTAAAGTTGCCAACGTTGGACACCCCTGCTGTAGTTAATAGCATTGAATGCTTCTGTTTTATAGCCATGCCTGAAATGATTGAAACCTACCTAGAAATCAAATCCACCCAAGAAAACCTGAATTTTTAAATCCCCTGAATTTGCAAGTAGACTTTATTTTTCTTATGAGGCTGGGTGGAAATGTCCTTTTAAATTCCCCTATACTGCTTGAAATTAAAGCAGAAAACCCTAATGCTTGAATGAATTCCAACAGTAGCACTACTGCAAACTTCTTACAATAGTCATAGTTCTTGCAATAGCAATATATACCGCCCCATGATACTTTATAGCACTCTCTGGGCAGTTTACAGTGTCAACAGATTGCCCCCAACAATCTGGGTCATCATTTTACCAATCTCAGAAGAATAGAAGGCTGAGTCAACCTCTAGCCCGTGAGGATCAAACTGCGGACAGAGTGAGCCTGCAACGGAATGAGACAATTTGCTATGGCCAACTCATCATGGGACAATCATTCAATTTAATTATTTAAAATAATTAAAACATTATTTTAATTTTTGTCACTCATTTTATACCTCCTTTTGCACCCTTTCTGTAATGATTCTGTTCCATCATTTCTGATATTGGTGTAACTCTTATCCCATAGCGAGTTGGCCATGGAAAACTGGCTGTGGAGTTTCTCTAGACCTGCCTGCAATTTGCATTCTAACCACTGCTCCAGAATAGCTTTTGTTGTGCTGAGATCATGCCATAGCATAAAAGCCATTATTAGCAGGTATAAACTCTGAATACAGATTAAAGAGAGTTAGTTCAATGGCAAGATACAATTAGGTTGCCCATCATTGAATGAAACATTCAACACTACACTACTGCTTAGAATTGCTACCTACCAAAGTTATGTAAAAAGTTTACACTTAATTTTGCACTCTCATACCTTAGACTATAATTGTTGAGATTATGCAATGGTTGCTTTTAAAACTACATTAAATATTACCAGGGGTGCCTCATTTTATTTCTGCCAAGCCAATAAATTACCCATAAAATATAAATAATAGTTTTTTTAAAAGCTATAATGATCTGAATACTGATTCTTCAATTCTACAACTCTGAAGCTATTTAAAAGTGGCTTATAAGAAAGAAAACTTTTATCTTATTTCCTAACTTGTCAATCTTCTAAAAGTCTCCCCCCCACATGTCATTTTCTGCTTGTATGGACTGGTATAATGACAGATACATTGCTGCATTATACCAGGTTGAACTAGTTCTATGTTTGAATTTCTGTTGTCTGCTGAAATAGGCACTGCCTGCCGTGGATCATATCACTCCTATCTTAAGTACTGGTGCTAAGGAGCTGGAAAATTCTTCCACCAGCTTTTTAGTACCCTTCTGTACTTGTTCAATATTTTCTATTTACCTCCAGGCTGTTTCTGTAATGCATACTTCAACTTCTTTTGAGTCACTGTGAAGATTAGGTTTTTCCCATAAAGTAATTGCTATAGTTGGGCCAACATGAAATAGATTTTTCAAAACGTATCCTTCAGATGAAAGATTTTTTTTAAGTCCCAGAGAGAAGAAATTAAAATAAACAAAGCAACTGCATGGACCTGGATCAGTGATTGCGAACCTTTTTAGGTTCGTGTGCCACCCAGCCCCGACGTGCGCGCACAACAGGGCCACTGCGCATGCAGAGCTGTCACGCGCATCTCCTGTGGCACACGCGATCGCGTCACCTGTGCATATGCAGGGCTGTTGCACGCATGCCACCAAATTGCGTATGCAACTGCACCACTGCGCACAGTCATGCACCCCCACTGCGGCGCACATGCAACCATGCCATCTGCACAAGCCACGCGCTGCCTGTCTTGCGCGCATGTGCAGGTAAGTTCGGTGACTGCTCGTGTGCTGGGAGAAATGGCTCTGCGTGCCACTTCCAGCATGCATACCATAGGTTCACCAACACAGACCTAGATTATACTTAAGAAATTACCCAACTTCAAGTTTATTTTTCCAGTTGTTGGGTTAGTCTCTTGTACCTGAGAAAACATTTGCAGAAGTGAAAAAATACTGTTGAGAAACAATTGCAATGTTCAAAGAAAGCTGGACTATTCTAAGAGAAAACTCATTCATTTTGGAGTTTTTTAAATATTAATGTAATGTTCCTTTCAATTTTGCTCCGTGCTGAAAAACATTTTTTTTCTTGAAGTTACTGTGGTATAATACACAAAGTATCAAAATTAAGACATTTTAAAAGTATGGGATTCAAAGTTTTGAATGCAATATAAATTTACTTAAAATTTTTCATAGGCATCATGTACAGATGGAAAATTATTTAATCATCTGGAAACTGTGTGGCGCTTCAGTCCAGGAATTCCTGGCTATCAAAGAACATGCACCTTGGATTTTTCAGTAAGTAGCAAAATAACCCTTCCAAGCTATTGAGATCAAAGAAAAATGTACTTTTGAAACCATACCTGATTGCTATATTGTCCAAATAAGTATTTTAAGTGTGTATTTCATTGTGCATGGTATAGAAGTGTTTTCCCAGGATAGAACGAAAGTGATCAGTCCAAAGTCATCCAGCTGGATTTGTGCCTAAGGCAGGACTATAACTCATGATCTCCCAGTTTTTGGCTTAGTACTTTAACCACTCTGCCAGACTGGCTTTGCATAGTTTCCTTTTAATTATGATTGCAAAATTACTTTTGTGAACCATAATTTTTAGTTGCAGCAATCCAACATTAATGAATTTGTTTTTAAGCAACCAAGAATGCTCATTTCCAAGCAATTTGTAATGTGCATGGAATAAATTATTCTGTAACACTAGTAATTTCATTATCATTTCAATATTTTTATAGCATTTCATTCAAATACAGCTTTGCTTTAGGTATTTTCAGTTAATGATAATTGGGACCATGTCCATATATGTGGCTACACCACTTAGTGATGGCACTTGATTGCCATTGTTAAGTAAATCTTGCACTATCATTAAATGTGATGTCACATGGTTATTTGCAACCTGCCAGCTTCCCCATCGATTTTGCTTGTTAGAAGCTTGCAATGAAAATTGCAAATGGCAATATTGCAGGACTCATTCAATGCTATTGTAAATTCAAATAGTCACTGAATGAGTTGGTCATTAAGGAATGAGTTGGTCATTAAGCAAGCACTAACTTTTGTACCTTTAATATTGAATTGAACAGGAAATAATAGGCCAGATGATTGCCTATTATTGAAAACGTTACTCTTTAGTATATAGAAGACTAGTAAAATGTATCAGTGGACCAGTGTACTTATTTATTTAAATATAATTATTTAGCCTTCTTATATGGAGATATATTTCTTGGTTAGGTATTTTTAACTCTGCAGCACTTTTGATTCTAAAGAGGAAGGGGTCCTTAGAAATGACCATATATAGGCATGCATGATACCTGTTGGCACTTCCTTATATTAAATGGTATTTAGGGTTGGACTGCAAAACAGCTGTGTAATCCTAGAAAACACAGTTGCTTTGGAATGCCCTCACTGCCCAAAGGACCATGAAGCACTTTGAACTGGAAATACATAGAACATAGCAAACCTAGAATGATTATGTGGGAGAATCCAAAAGACAAAATAACTAAGAAAGCATTGTATTGTGTGCAAACTGCAGAGCACTATGTAACTGGGAAGTAAACCAATTAATGTCACTTTGTTGCAAGTCCTGTGATACTGATTTTGTCTATATATTGTTGAAAACTACTACACAACCTGAATGGCAATTAAGGTTAATGAAGACAAAACTATTCATGGCTAGAAATCTAAAAATATTAGTTTGAAATTGCAACAGAAAATGAATGCCCAAATTTTCTTATATCTTGTAACTAGCCACTATTCCTCAATATGGATAAATTAACATAAAAACAACTGCCTATTCATTTTAATCATTAGGGGTGAGTGATAATTTGTTTTTCTTTACAGATTTCTTTTGAGTTTCGCTCCCTTCTGCATTCTCAGCTTGCCACATTGTTCTTTGATGAAGTTGTTAAACAGATGGTAGCTGCATTTGAAAGAAGAGCAGGCAAGCTCTATGGTCCAGAAACTAGAATACCTCGAGAGTTAATGCTTCATGAAGTGCATCATACATAAAATAGTTTTGAAATTTCTTGGACACCATCTTTACATGTGAGATGTTTTTCTCATGTGGGCTTCCAATTATATGGGGCATTTTTTGCCAATTATGTATAATACTACTGTATAAAATATGCATGTAAGATGCAGGTGTACATAGAAGCTTCAGTCAAGTGCAATTCTAAGGTGCTGGTAAGTTCACTGAGTGGCAGCTACATTTACAATGGCCTCCCCTCATCTTTTCAGCATGTATAAAACTCAGCACTGTTACCAGTTCTATAGCCTTATTTTGACAATGTTTAGTATTTACTATTGAAATCAAGTTTAAGTTATTATTTTAAATGCATATTTAAGTTATTTTTAGTATTCAAAATTAGCTTTAACAAGCAGTGTGCAGTTCTGAAAACAAAGTTTGTTTTTGTAGTGCATAAACTTTGGTAGCAAACTTAATATGCAGTATTTTAGTAAGTTGTATGAATCCTACAGAAAGGGCTCAGCTTCATCAGTACATTATTTAATATGGTACTGTAGTAAACTGTTGTAAGATTCCAACAGGTAACTACAGGTGTCTTTTATGAATAATCATGAACTCTAGCTTTAAAAATGTTCCAGTTAATGACAAACCATAATGCCTGGGGGTTTATAGCTTTCTTCTACCAGAACTGACAGTGCTAACAAAGCATATTCCCCACCTTCCTCCATAGTTCTCTCCATCTGCTTTAGAAAGTTGAAAAACAAATTAGGAATAAACAGGAAAAAGGATACTACTGTTTGCCAGAGTTGGCTTCTGTAACTTTGGCATTAACTATATGTAGTTAAAACAGTATTTAAATTTAACATCTTTATAATTTTATATAATACTGAACTTACCATTTGTAATAGTTTGTTGATTCTAGCTTGATTCATAAACATACTATTTGCCCTATGACTATTTTTGATACTATGCACTCTTCTTATTGTTTATTTTCATAAATGTGAGGGTACTGTAATCTCTGGTCAGCTGTATTCCTTACTACAAACTGCTTCACAATGATCATAAGTCCCATCATCAAGTTGGCGCTGGAGCCTTAATCATGAAAAATGGTTACTCAGGCAAGAAAAGTTTGTAGATCAAATTGAAGTACAGCTGGATTCTAAATTGCTTCAGTGCAGTTCTAATTTCAGTCACAAAAATGTTATTAAAACTTTTTTGTACTAGGAAGGCAGCTCAATCATCCTGCTTTCTATTTTCATGTATTTAAAGAAAAACAATTTTATATGAAAGTTTAACTTTTGAGGAATAACAAGATTTTTAATAATTAGTTACTGTAGTTGGCTTGGAAATCTAATAAATATTATCCTGGAAAATTTAGTACTTGGGATGAACAGATTACGTTGTGAATAAGTTAATACATACCATACCTTAGAGCAATTGTTTTATTACATAAAGTTGTCACATAATTGTATATTTGTCTACTTTGTACACAATTTTATTCAGTCTTGCACACAATGGCTTCTGCATTTTTTAGTGACAGCAGGCACCAATAAAGTCTTATTTAGCAGAATTGCAAGTGCTTCAACTGGTTTTAAGTTCAGAGCACAAGATTGGTACATGGATCTGCACCCAGTATCAGGAATGTACAAATGTCTTTATTCAAAGTACAAAATAAATTATCTGTAGGCATGGACAATGACTGTAAACAATCATACAACTGAAATCCAGTAACTGAATGTTACAGTGATTTTCTTTCTTTTTTTTTTAAACGCAGACCCTTTCTCTGCAGTCACTATCCATCCTTTCTGACTCTGACCCAAGGTTCTCTTAAACTATCAGGTCATGCAGGTTCATGATACGCATCCATGTAGCCTAGGCTTTAGAACATGCCACCTCCCATTCCTCCACCCATTCCTCCCATAGCAGCAGCAGCATCCTTCTCTTCTTTGGGGATTTCAGTTACAACTGCTTCAGCTGTAGATAAAAGGGAAGCTACTCCTGCAGCATCCATCAGCGCTGTTCTCACAACCTATGAATGGATTAAGTGTATTCTGTAAAAGATTGAAACACTATCTAAGATCGCTATCACAGAATCATTCGAAAATTCGGTATTTACCTTTGTTGGGTCAATAATGCCTTTTTCTATCATATTCACGAAGTCACCAAGCATTGCATCATAACCAACATCAGGCGGGCTTTGCATGATTTTCTCAACTATCAGTGATCCTTCAACCCCTGCATTCTTGGCAATAGTCATAGCTGGAATTTTCAGTGTTCTTCTTACAATCTCTATGCCTAAAATGAATGAGTTCTGGTTATTATAAAAAGGAAGCTACACTAATTTCACTGCTGATGATGGAACCAACATTGACCATTATTTAGATACATTGCCTATCTTTCAAAATGAAGACTTCTGGGTATAAAATTTCCAGTCTGACTGGAAGTTAATTTTGTGAAATCTTTTCATCTATTTTCCAGCTCTCAACAAGCTCTGGATAGTTGGGAGTAAATTTTTGAAGGTAAGAAAAGACAGCTACACTGGGGAGAAGAGAGCGCACCATAGGAAAATTGGAAGTTACTTAAAATCTAAGTGTCCAAGTAAATGCTATAGTAACTGGTATTAACTTACCAGTTTTCTGATCTTCATTGGCTGGAGTCAAAGCATCCAGTGCTGGAATACAACGGAGCAATGCACAGCCACCACCTAGGACTATGCCTTCTTCTACAGCAGCACGAGTGGCATTCAGGGCATCAGTGACTCTGTCTTTCTTCTCATTAACTTCAACATCACTTGTTCCTCCAACCTAAGAAAAATCCCTAGTTATCAAGTTCTTACAGGTAGTCATTGACATACAACTGTAATGGAGCCTGCCCATTACGATAGTTTTGTTAAGTCCCTCAGGAGACTAAACCGCTTAGAGAGGGCTGTAAAGCACTGTGAAGCGGTATATAAGTGCTATTGCTATGCTGCAAATGGCCATAAATGTAGCCCTATTACCAAGTGCCCAAAGTCCAACCACATGACCATGAAGAAGGCCTGATGGATAGAACTTTGAAATGGGTCATAAGTCCCCTATTTTGGGTTGGTTGTAACAGGTTGCTAAATGACTGCTCTTAAGTTAAGGGCTACCTGTATTTAGAAGTTATCTGCAAAATCATGAAATCTGAATGACTCTCGGAAAAGCAACTTCTCTTGTATGATTGGAATGCTGCTGTTCAAGAAATAAATGTTACAGCTCCCTTTGACATAAAAAAACCTAATCATACTAGTTTTCAGTTCTGTGGTACGGTTAAGTATCTTACTACCTTTACCGCTTAAAAAACTCCACCTTCTCCAGTTTGAGGAGATGTCTCAGGCTATAAATGTTCGTTGAACGAAACATTGCTGTCATGAACCACATTTGAGGAAAGTATGAAGTCTTCCTGTATGTTTTTACGTTTTCAGAACAGCCACTTTTAACAAATTCTTAAATCAACTATGTCCAGCCGAGTGTCTTCTGGATATGATGGATTACTATCCCTATCTTAACCAGGTAAATTATCATTCAGGTTATAATTAATTCCTCATGGATCTCACACTAGCCTATAATGTTAAATCAAATTCCAAGCATGTTGAAGCCATTTATACTACTTTCTATTGATTTATTAAATGTGCACGTGCCCAGCTAAGAAAACATTAAGTAGGCTAAATAAATATAAAAAAATGAAATTGCATTGACTTGATTTTATCCAGACAGAAAACCCACAGTATACCTACTTTTAATACAGCTACCCCATCAGAAAGCTTAGCCAGACGCTCATTTAGCTTCTCTTTTTCATATTCACTTGTTGTGGTTTCCAGTTGTTCAATTATTTCTTGAATCCGTTTTTCAATCTGAGTCTTATCACCTTTTCCTTTAAGCAATAAGCAGTCATCTTTGGTTACAATGACTTCTCCAACTTTACCAAAGTCATGAGGCTGAACATCTTCCAGATTTATAGTTAAACCTTCCTCTCCAAACACCTGAAATAGGTTATATTGAATGAAGTTTTTTGTTACCAGTTGCAATTTTACAAATGTTTAATAATCATTACTAAACAATCCCTCTATTTGCTTCATTAAGATTTCTTTAGTACTCCTATCTAAAAGTTTCTCCCAAATTAAAGACACTTATTAAATATCATATGAAGTAATCATTTACAGCCCAGGCACTTCAATGGTGTAAAATTTTCAATCTATATAGCTCAGATAAAATTATAAATTTTATGCTTGCACGTTCAAGAACCCATGCAGGCTTCAGTGTTAGTTCAGAGTTGCACCAGAGCACACACTCACTCCTGCTTCACAACATGGAAAACCATTTGCTTCCAAAGGAGGTTGGGTTTTGTTTGTTTTCGGGTGCTTTCAAGTCATTATTGACTCTTGGCTACTGCCTGGACAAGTCCCTGCAATTTTCTGGCAAGATTTTTAGTAATAAGTTTGCCCTTGCTCTCTTGTTGGGACTCTTGAGTGAGTGACTAGCCCAAAGTCATCCACTGGCTTGCGTAAGAGAGATCTAGAACCCAGTCTTCTGGTTTCTATCCTGGTGCTTTTAACCTCCCAACCAAAGTGGTTCTCTATTAGATAGATTATTTCAATCCCAACACCCTCTGCAAGTACATGTCCTTGTAGTCCTTGACTTATGACTACAGTTGAGTTCATTTCCATTGCTAAGCAAGATAGTTGTGTGTTTTGCTCCATTTTGCGACCTTTCTTGCCACAGTAACATATTAAATGAATCTGGCTTCCCCACTGACTTTGTCAGAGGATCACAAAAGCGGATCACATGACCCCAGGATACAGTAACTGTCTTAAATACATGCCAATGTCAAGCATCTGAATTTTGATCATGTGAACAGGGCATGCTGCAACAATCATAATGTGAAGAATGGTTGTCAGTTACTTTTTTCAGTACCACTAACTTTGAACAGTCATTGAGTGAATGGTTGTAAGTTGAAGACTACCTGTAGTATATTCACACCTCTAGTCTGCTTTGGCATAAAACACCTTCCTAAATTCTCCTTTAATATAAATTAGGATCAAATATTGCAATAAGTCAAGTATATAATAAAAGTAGGTTAGAATCCTACAGCTCTAGATATAATACAAATACAGACATGTCAATTTTGCATTAATGCTGCCAATTTTCTGTGGCTTAAGAACATTTTCATTTCTTTTTAGGTTTTACTTACAGCACCACCAGTAGCAACTGCCATATCTTTAAGTTGATTTTTTCTATTGTCACCAAATCCAGGTGCTTTTACTGCAACAACCTGCAGGCCAACCTTCAATCTGAGAAAGAAAATCAGTAACCGATGTGTACTTTAAATCTGAAATCTTTTTAATACTTCTTAGTCCAAGATACCTCACATACACTTTTAATTAGATCTTACTTTAATATGACAATTTAACTGAAACGATTGGCTGTTATTTACAGACCAAAATAACCTCTGATATAAACTGCATTCCTGATTTCCAGTAAAGATTCAGTTTGCTCTCCCAAGACTCTCTTTAGGCCAGTTTTTAATCTTTTTGTCCTATGGACCCAAGTCTGGGGGAACCTATAGACCCTTTCTCAAAATGTATTTAACATAAATTACATATAGTTAGTATTACCAATTATTTTGAAATACCTTTATCAAAATATTAAAAAGTAACAGGAATATAACAAAGTATTCAAATGTGCTTTGATTGAAATCAATCATAAAATTATTCTTTTTAAGGATATAATTGTGATATTTATTGAAGTTACAAACAGGAATTTTAAAGTCATAAATTACTTTGGATACAGAAATCATTTGTATCCAGTTTTATTACTTTTATAAATAACTCAAAGCAGCAAACACATCCAACACACCTCCCTCCTCCTCCTGCTTATTTTCCCCACAACAATCCTGTGAGGTGAATTGGGCTAAATCATTTAATGTATAGCTAAGTTTAACATAAAAATTGGTGAAGATAAAGTTGTAAATTTTCCCACCCACATTTGTAAACCTAGGTTAAAAAACCTGTCCTTTAAATGTATACAAATTTTGTTTAACTACAGATTACCTTAAGTTTGCAGCATTAGTCTCAACTGCAACTAGCTAATCTTTCATTTTTTTGCTTGGCAATACCAAAATTGTAACTACTATATGGTTATCTTTACAGCTGCTACATTAACAAATTATTTAACTATTTTGTTAAAATAGGTACATAACTGTTTGATAATTCCTACCACTAATAATCAAGAACAAGGTTTCCCCACTTGTCAGACAATGAAGATTATCCTTGGGTGCTGTTCTACTATTGCAGGATAAAGTAAATATCATGTACAAACACTCTCATTTAGCACTTTGCTCTGTCACCCTATTATTGTTTTTCAAAATCTGCTCCCAAATGCTTAAAAATACCCTTTCTGTTCCATCAACAGACACAGCTTCCACTAACACAAACACATCAAGGGAGATGACTTCCTTTCTTAAAACTGATCGTAGGAATGCAGCTTCTTTTATTGAAAATATTTTGCAAAAAGTGCATTTAAAAAAAAAGATATTTATATCAAACCTACCTGTTTAGTACAAGTGTGCTGAGGGCTTCTCCATCTACATCTTCAGCAATAATAACTAAAGGCTTACGATGATTATTTGCAATTTCAAGAGCGGGTACTATGGATTGAACACTGGAAATCTTCTTTTCACTGATTAAGAGATAAGCATCTTGGAATTCACATTTCTGTCCTGCAGAGGAACATAATAGAGCAGTGGCAATACATCTGGAGTCTGCAAGAGGCCCTCCAGTGGCAATCGCAAAACATGCACATTCAAATTCTATGCAAAGATGGATCCACAAAGCTATCTTGATTTTTAGCTGAAAAAAAAATTCCATTAAGGCACTCTGTAGAAGTGCTGGGATCACAATTACTACAAATAGTTGTTACTGTTGTATGTATAGTTAGCTAGATGTTTAGATTGCATTCAGCATTTTTGTCCATGTATCGAGTCCTTTCCAATGACCTGGCATAGGCAAATATTGTTTAATAATATTAAAGGCTTAATTTGCAAATGTAAACTGTTCCAAAAAGCTGCCTTTTGTAACTGATGGATGATTTTGTCAATGCCAATGAGGTTCAAGTGGTGCTCGAGATATACTGAGATTGAAGAAAGCAGCTATCACTATTGGTACTATTGGTATTTCCTTTCTTTTGTGAGTTATTCTACTTTTATTTGCAGGTCTTTGTATTTTTGGATTTTATCCAGTTTTTCCTCTTCTGCTATCTCCAGGTACTGCCATGTCCAGTATTCCAACTTTTTTTTAATCTGACTTATTGACAGAATTGTTAAGTCTGGAATGTTGTATGGCATGTACTCGTCTGTCTGAATTCTAAATCTCAGAACATTTTACTGTATATTCTGGCGTATAAGACGACTGGGCGTATAAGACGACCCCCAACTTTTCCAGTTAAAATAAAGAGTTTG
>JANHFM010006768.1:32711-47238 GCA_032468115.1 Grayia smithii
GGGCGCGCACCTGCTGCTTGCACAAAAGGAGCTTTGTGAGCTTGCCCACCGATTGCGCTGCCCAGTTCCCAACAAGCCCTGGACCAGGGGTTGGGAACCCCTGTCTTAGTGGATCATAGTCTGAACATGAGGCAACAGTTTTATGCAGTGGCAGAAAAGTCAATGCCATCCAGACTGCATATATAGAGGAATAGCCTCAGGATCAAGAAAAACCACTATTCTGTACTCGTCAGACGATACCTAGAATACTGCATCCCATTTGGGGTATTGCATTTTAAAAAGGACCCTGATAAACTGGAGCACATCTGAAGGAAACTGAGCAAGATTAAAAGGGGCCTGGAAGGAAAAACTTGTCAGGAATATTTAGAAATGTAGTATGTTCTTAATCTGCAGAAGTAAAGACTATGGGGAGCATGATAGCTACCTTCAAATATCTGAAGGACTAGCAAATGGAGCAGAATTGTTCAGAGTTGTTCCAGAAAATGGGACAAAATATTACAATAAAGTAGTTTTTAATTGGCATCAGGAGAGGTTTCCTAAGAGTAAGAGGTGTAGAACAGTGAAACAGATTGCCATGGAATGGCTCAGATCTCTATGGGTTCTATTTTATTCTCTCAAGCAAGAACTAAAGCTGTTACCCTTTGAACTTTTAAACTACTTTTTAAATAATTATGATACTCCAATGCATTAATATTTTTAGCACTCTGATTTGTCATTGAATATAAGTTTAGTAAAAATGATGTATGGATCTAAAAACATAACGAGTATGGTTTTTCAGCATAGTTTTTTGTGTATATGAAAACAGTAGGAATTCACAATATGGTCACCATATTCGGTTATATTTTGGGGGGTTTACATATTCTTACGTGCATATTTTGAAGCGCCCTCCTATTAGCCTATTTGCCACATCAGTTTCTTTCTTACACTTTATGTATTTATTTATTTATAAAATTTAGTGGCCGCCCATCTTACCTTATTCTGGACGGCATACAATCATAAAAAGTAAAAACTGAACAAAGATAAAAACATTAATAAAACACTATGCACAGCCAAATATAGCCGCCCAATTAAAAGATGGGGAGGGCAAGACCAGGATGGGAGGGAGGTGGGATCTGTGGTTAATCGATCAACCCCCTCCACTGTGATGTTTCTTTCAGAAACTTCACATCCCCATTGGAGCCCCAAGCCAACTGGCAGAACCAGGTCTTTAGGCTCTTATGGAAGACCTGGAAGGTTGGGGCCAACCCTACTCTGGGGGCAAGATATTCCAGAGGGCAGGTGCAATGGGAGAGAAGGCCCCTCTCCTGGATCCCTCCAGCCAACTACTCAGGCCTTTGGGGCTCACAGCATGCCTCCTATGCCAGCATGAGTGACATGGACCTATCCCAGTGGTTCCTATAAAGAGAAGAGAATCGTTTTCATGCTGCTCATTTGGACCAAAGCAACAATTCTAAACTTCCTGTCTGGCAGTAGACTTGTTTGTTGAATGATCTTCTGCTTCTCTCAAGATAGGTTGTAATGGTATGTGGAAATGACCTTGGGAGACAAGAGGAAAAGCCGACTTCTTCCTGCTGCTTTCTGAAGAGTTTCCAAAGCATCACAAGAACGATGTCAGCTTTACCAGATAGATCTGACATAAAACCTGACCAAATAAGCCAATTTTACTTTACTGTAAAGGTACATTAATAGAATCTTGCAAATCTGAAAATACAATTCTCTTTTACAACCCAAGAACTTAGGGATTGCCCTCTTGAACCATTTGTTCTGCCCACTGTACAACTGCGGGCTAAGCTCTCTTTATATCTGACTGCTCCCTAGGCAGCATCTCCATCCCATCTCCAAAGAGACATACCATTCCCACATACCATTACAAATGAAGCATGCAGTTTGGAGAATGTAGGTGTAGCCTTCCTGCAGGGCTTTGTGAAGCCTCAGAAGCTTTCTTGAAGGCTTTCTGAAGCATTGCAAGAACTACATGTGCTGTTTGGAGAAAAGCACAAGCAGCCTTGAAAAGAGAGCCTAGTGAGCCAGAAGATGATGACAATCAGTTGTGTGTGACAGGGCCTGTGCAGTGCAGAGGTGTTGAGATTTTGTGAGGGTAGCCAAAAGGTCAGAGATGAGGTAAGTAAGTGTGGAGAATTGAAGTGCCCTTGCAGTGTGCGAGTGGGCTGCCAATCACTTGAATTTTGATCATCTTGGGGACTGGACTTAAAGTACCATTCATTTGGTATAATTATAACTTACCATAACTTTGAATGGAAGCTGAATGCCGAATTCATTAAGCAAGGGCCACGGTGGCACATCTAATTAATGCTCTGGCTAAGTGCTTCAGCTTAGTTCCAGATGCCAGCAATTAGTGTTGGTTCGAATCTCACCAGGCCCAAGGTTGACTCAGCTTTCCATCCTTTCAGGGTAGGTAAACTAAGGACCCAGATTGTTGGGGGCAATAAGCTGACTTTGTAAAAATGACACTTGGAAGCAGGCATATACAAGGAATGAAGGAATTTGCTGAGCACTTGAGTGGTGCTCGAAACTGTAAGCCGCCCTAAGTCTCCGGAGAAGGGCGGGATATAAATAGAAATAAAAATAATAATAAAAAAATAAATAAAATACTATATATTAGAAATAACCCAGTTTCTGTATCTTTTGCTATCTAAAGTTTACACCACAATAATTATTTTTTTAAATCAAAGTATATTTGTATTTATTGTTTTGGTTGAAGAAAAGATATGCTTCTTCTCCATGTCGTAGAATGTGCCCTACTCTAGGGTTCTTTACTAGTAATATTATATTATTATACTATCTACTGTTCCTTGTTTGCTATTTTGTTATATTTAACTTTAAAATATCTTTTCCTATAGTTATATCTAATCTTAAACTCTATCTTGTGATAAAGTTATAGAAATGAGTTTCTAAATTCACATGAAAAAGGTTATTTTTGTTTGTATGTATGAATGTTATATAAGTATTATATAAAAATATAACAGAATAACAGAGTTGGAAGATACCTTGGAGGTCTTCTAGTCAACCCCCCTGCTCAGGCAGAAAACCCTATACCATTTCAAAAAAATGGTTATCTAATCTCTTCTTAAAAGCTCCCAGTGTTGAAGCATTCACAACTTCTGAAGGCAAGTTGTTCCACTGATTTATTGTTCTGTCAGGAAATCTCTCCTGATTTCTAGGTTGTTTCTCTTCTTGATTATTTTCCATCTATTGCATCTTGTCCTGCCTTCAGGTGCTTTGGAGAGTAGCTTGACTCCCTCTTCTTTGTGGCAACCCCTGAGATATTGGAACTGCTATCATGTCACCCCAGTCCTTCTTTTCATTAAACTACACATACCAAATTCCAGCAACCGTTTTTTATATGTTTTAGCCTCCAGTCTCTTAATCATCTTTGTTGTTCTTCTCTGCACTCGTTCTAGAGTCTCAACATCTGTTTTACATTTTTACAGGTATTTAGGTCAGGCTGATAGGTCTGCAGTTCCTTGGATCTATTTTTTGCCCCCTTTTTTGAAGATGGTAACTACATCAGCTCTTTTCCAGTCCTCTGCTAGTTTGCTGGTGCTCCAGGATCTTTGAAAGATATAGTTCAGTGATTCTGAGATCATGTTTGCCGGTTCCTCCAGAACCTTGGGGTACAATCCATCTGGTTATGGTGATTTGAACTCGTCTAGGGTGGACAGGTTCCCAGTTACCATTTTTTCTCTATTTTAACTTGTGTTCCTAATCTGTTTTTTACCATACTGTTTTTGATAGGTTGGACTGGTTTTTCCTTTTGTGTAAAGATGGATGCAAAAAAATGAGTTAAACAGTTCTGCTTTCTCCCTGTTGCTTGCCACCTTGTTGTCACTTTCTCTCATTAATGGACCAATAATTTCCTTGACTTTTTGCTTGTTTTTTACACGTTGAAAGAGGCTTTTGTTTTCTTCTTTATTGGTATTGTGCTAGACTGGGCTTTTATAATCTTACTTTTCAAAGTTTCCCAAGCTTCTTGGGTTGTTTTCCCTTTGAGGATTCTCATCCATAGAATCCTTCCCCAGCTTTCTCTAGTTTATTGAAATTACCGGTAGTCCTTTTAAACATTCTAGTTTGACTTTGTTCTTATGTTAATATATTGTTAATATAAATTAACTTGTTAATATGAATTAATGTGACACTGTATCATAGAAAGACCAGACAATTTGGATATACTCATATATGTGAGAGTGGAGGAATGGAATTGTCTTGCTCAATTTGAGATTGTCCATTATTTTTTGCTCTACAGCAGGGGTGTCAAACCCAATCACATCATGGGTCGTATCGTGATATATCACAATGTTTTTTGCCTTTGTGGAGCTGGGGTGGATGTGGCTTGCTCAAGCCATATCCAACCTACTGACTGCCAGTTTGACAGGCCTGCTCTATAAGTAGTTCTCACTCATTGACCACTAAGCAACACAGTTGTAAAGTGAAAAGTCATATTAAGAGTAATCTCACATGACCTTGACTTGCAACTTCCTGGCAGCTTCCCCATTAACTTTGCTTGTTAGAAGTCAGCTCTTAAGGTTTCAAATGGTGATCATGTGACCATCAGATGTTACAACTTTTGTAAGAACATACTGTTGCCAAGAATCCAAATCATAACCATGTGACTATGGGAAAGCTGCAATAAATGCACCTTTGAGGACAAGTCATAAATCTCCTTTTTCAGCACCATTGTAACTTTGAATGGCTATTGAACAAGTAGCTGGTAAGTAAGGATTACAGTGCTTATATACCTTTTTTTGCAATTCAGTCTTTGAAATAAAAGAAACATACAAAACATTTATTCCTGTTCTAAAGAATTAATTAGCATACTTCAAATATTATTATTAACATTTTTAAATGTTACAGTCTGCTGTGGTCAAATGTTTATTCCCACTAGGGAAAGAATATGATGAGCCTGTCTAAAATTGCCCATTCTCCTAGGAATCCTGGGACTCATAATTCCAGCATATCTAACTTGTATATTTACAGGGTGGTATTATTATTATTATTAAATAAATATTTTAATAGCCTAATTAAGTCATGCAAGAATGATGGAAATGTCACTAATGTTTGCATTATGTACTCTTAATCATAGTACATATTGCATGGTCCATTAATTAGAGGACTAATTAGTAATTAAATAAACCCAATGTCAAATTAATTTTTTTTCTTAAGCATTTCATTGGCTTTTGCTTTAGAATGACATTGAAATGATCTAGCATTCTATGCCTCCAGTCCCACATATGTTTATTAGGCAGCGATTAGCAATAACTGAATTGAGCCTTCATCAAACCATAATGCTGGGAAAGATTGAGGGCAAAAGAAGAAGGAGACAGAGAACGAGATGGCTGAATGGAGTCACTGAAGCGGTAGGTGTGAGCTTAAATGGATTCCAGAGGATGGTAGAAGACAGGAAGGCTTGTAAGAACGTTGTCCACGGGGTCATGATGGGTCGGACACGACTTCGCAGCTAACAACAACAACAAACCATACACATATATTAGCACAATGCTTCCTTCCCCAGAATGGTAAGGTAAGGTAAGGTTCTGGTGAATTCTGGGAATGGTGGTTGGCTATTGTTGTTATATGGTGCTTCTAAATAATGCTGGACTGAAAATACTGCATAACAATATTTTCTTTTATTCTTCTAAGGGGAGGGGAATATTAGGGACCAAGATCAGTAATATTAGACTCCCTGAGATCCATAACCTAAAGTTTTATTTCATTTAAGTTCCTGTTGCTTAAGCAGAAAACACTTGCTCAGGGTATATTAGAACATGAAAAGTATTACAAAGTAAAAAGAGGTAGACTTATTAAATCAGGATTAATTTTTACTAAACTTACTTTCATAATGTACAGTTGATCAAACAAAACTCTGGTGTTTGATGGTTTTTTTTTCTTTAATAGATTTGCTGTGAATTAGAAGAGTGTCAGAATCCATGCCTGGAACTGGATCCTATGGAATATGGATGTGACCAACTTCTTATTTACCAGCAAGAGAATTACGTAGCAAATGGTGATGAGATTTTTTTGCTAATGAAAGATGTTATCAGCAGAAGACATCCTGAAATAGCACCAAATAGTAGAACATCTTCCACTGAAGCTGTAGCTGGAAGTGCTCCACTTTCTCAAGGATCTTCTGGTATTATGGAACTATACGGTTCAGACATTGAACCACAACCAAATGTTGTAAACTTTATAGAAAACCCTCAAGATCATAATGGATCAGTGCAAGCCCATGCTGATGTTAACATAGATCTTGTGAGTCCTGACAGTGGTCTTGCTACTATTAGAAGCAGCAGATCATCTAAGGAGAGCTCAGTTTTTCTTAGTGATGATAGTCCAGTAGCAGAAGGGGGTGCATCTCATCACAGTTTTCTTTCTGGATTTGACTCTTATAGTCCCATTCCTGAAGGAGCAGTTGCTGAAGAAGAAAAGCCTCCATCTAGAAATAGCAGTAACAATTATGATCTTTTCAATTTTGATTTAGCACCTATGCCATCAGTTGAGACATTGTCTTCACATTTGGTGGACTGTTCTGTGGATGATTTCTCCCATGATAGTGGTTCATCAGAAGAACAGTTGTCAGCTAGTTCAAAAGCAGATGACAAGACAAATCTATCAGAATGTGACATTGCAAGTTATTCAACAGACTTTCGAAGAAGAAATGAGGATGATGATATAGTAACATTGAATGAATCTAGCCACCAAGAAGAAAATCACAGAAGTTTCTCTGATAATAAATCAAATTTGGTTGACTTGGAAAATGAATTTTCCGCTTGTCCAGAAATCTTGAAAAGTGGTGAGAGAAGAACTCCACCAACCCCAATGAATAGCCTTGTAGAAACATCACCTTTAGATAGTGGGCCACCTTTATTTTATCCACAAGATATAATTGAAAGAATTAATGAAATTGATCACGTTAAAAATCCTCATTCTCGCATTAGATATGGGAGCTGGTGGGATGGTTTTGAATTAGATTCCAAAAATGTTGATACATGGAATTCAACTGAGCCAGAATCTGTATTTCAGAGTCCTGATTCATGGAAAGATTATAAAGTAAATCTCTTACTGAGACAGCAAACAGATAGAAGAGCATCAGATTCGGCCTGTATACAAAAGCAACCAAAACATATGGAATTTTCAAGAACAGATACTTGGAAAAAGCCATTTAGTCCTGCCCAAAATACTTTGGAGTATCAACAGAAAGATAATAAACAGCAGGTAGAAGAATTTGCTAATGTGTGGAACTCCAATCAACCAGCTTGTGGACAGTGGAATAATAGTGGACATATAAAGAAAAACTTGCCTAATGTTTGGGCAGAGTTTCATCATGATATCTCAAGACCCACAGAACATCCATGGAATGTTCCTCAAGGGGAATTTGATCACTTTTCACAAAATTTTGATAAATATTCTATGTCTAAATCTTTGCTTGAATTTTCTGCAGATAATTTAAGTGAAAATCCAAAAAATCAAATTGATTTCAATTCTCAAAACAACAGGCAAGATAGCTCACTAGAAAATCACACAGCATATAAAAATGGAAAATCTAACTTTGGCATTGTGCAGAAAGATGTTAAATTGATTACAGAAAACCATAGTAACACTAAGTCCGACAATACCACTGTATGGGATCCCTGTGATTCAAACATCAGGAAAGATATGCTTGGAAACCTTGGGTCTTGGGAAGATCCCTTCCTGTCATACAAAGATCCAGAATTTGTTACATCAAATACAGGTGAAGATCTGATTGTTTCTCCACCAGATACAAACTATTCAACATCTGATTCATATGTGTCACCCACAGCTGTTGGAGATGAAAAAGAAAGTGAAGACAAATATTCTGATAGAAAGCCAATCTTTGACCAAATAAGAAACTCACATCCAGATGAAACTGGAACAGAAATAAATGATTTATCAGATAATAAATCATTGTCACAAACATTTCCTGTATGTTCAACTGATTACAGTGAAGCTTGGGAACTAACCCTTAATAATGAAAAACAAGTAGAAGTTGAACATTCTGACCCTAATATAAAATATGTTGTTGTATATGATTCAGAACAAAAAGTTGCAGATATTTTTTCAGGTGACTATGATGTTGATGACAGTAGCCCTTCTGAAAATAGTGGAATGATGTTGATCCCTGCACAAAAAGATAACAATTCTCCTCTAAGTAGTATCGTGTGCACAATAGAAGAAAACGGTGAGAGGAATAATGAAATCATTTTTGAAGATATAGGATCTCCTTGTTTTGAACCAAATGATAGAGAAAATGACATTTTAGTTAATTATCAACTTAGACAAAACAATCAATCAGATCAAGAAAGTATACTTCCGAATAAGCAATTTGACCAAAAGGCTGAACATCTTCAGCACAATCAAGAAGTTACAGTGGAGGATAACAGCTTAACTTACACCTCGACACTAGAAAATAAAACTATTGTAGGGTCACTCCCTCTTAATGATATTAGAAATGAAACAATGCAAAATGACATGCCATTGTCACTGTTACTACCTCTTTCGTATGTTAATAGTTCAGAAGAAAGCAGAACAATTTCTGATTATCCCAGTTCGCCAGAAAAAACAATTACTAGTGGAAGTCTGGAAGAAGTAGCAGCAGAACCACCAGAAGTAAATGTACCATTTTCCAATTGGACTCATCTTATCACAGAGGAAAAGAATGAGGTATCCCAAGACAGTAGTGCAAAACATGTTACGTCTCCCAAAGAAGATGATAATTTGGATCATTTTAACACGTGTGAATATCAAAACTACCATTCAGAAGGGGTCTCTACACTAGTTCCTAAACCTTTTGATAAAGATCTATCTGAACAAAATATTCCTGAAATGGAAAGTCCTTCTTCAATTTCTCCCAGAGAAGAATGTAATCAAAGGAACCATTATCCAATGATGGTTGAAAATCAAAACATGATTAATAGATCAGAAATGGACACTTCAGAGTCAGAACAATCAAATCTTTTTTTGCATGCTGAAGAACAACCAACAACAGAAGAGTCAACTCCTAACTTGAACACTGATAAATTTGAATTGGAAAGTTGTGAAGACATTTCAGAAATGCTCGACATTGAAGATACAACTTCAAATGACGAAAATCAAGGAATTTCACAGAATCTATATGCAGAAGATATTGAACCCCTGGATACAACAGACAAGCTAAAACCAAGTAATTTATTACCGTATAAAGCTGATTCTTCTGAATTAAATGAAACTCCTGAAAGTGTGGAGAGTGAGAATGAGTTCACTCATGAAAAATGTATTGATATTATACTGCATCATGAATTGTCCCAAATCCTTGATGCTTGGAATACATCAGTGAGTGAAGAAATGCAGTTTGCTGGATTAAGCCCCATGAAGAATGAAATGTCAGAAGGATCAAGTAACTCCCCTGCAAATACTTCCCTCAAAATTACTGGTGAGGAAGATAATAGCAGTGGTGGGTCCATTAATAATGATATATACTCAGGTCCAACAAGCCCAGATATAAGTGATTCTTCAACTAATATACATACCAGGCAGAATTTTCAAGGAAGTAATACTCAGAGTGAAGGTACATGGGACGTTACAAATGATATCAAAATAGATGAATCTGGAAAGGAATCCCTTGAAAATAAAAGCCAAGAAGATTCCGAAACAAACACTGATCACAAAGTTCCTAAAAACTTAGTTCTTTGGAATGCTCATGTGGATGATGATACATCTTCGTTATCAAGTCCTGGAACAGATGAAGTTTCAGAATGTTCAAATATACATCAGGGAGGAATAGAGTCAGATTTAGACTCTCACAAATTGGAGGATGCTATTAGAGAGAATGAATCTTTGCATTTCCACGAAACCAATCTTATAGTTGGTTCAAAAAATTCAAATGGTCAAACTAAATTGAAGGGAAATGTTCACATGGATGCATTAAATAAAACCTCTGAAGGTGTTAATATTATAACAGAAGATTATGCCCATGAAACATCTGAATATTTTATAGAAAGGGAAATAGATCAGGAAGATGTACATAATCATCTTGAACAAACATCTGCTGTAAATAATGAAGAAATTTATAGTCCAAATAATTTAGATGCCTGGGATATTTTGTTGCAAGATAATGCAAAAAGTGCATTTGATGAAAATAAAAAATCTGTAGAAGAATGTTTTGGATTTCCAGATGATACATTTGAATGGTGGAATTTGGAAAAACAAAATGAGAGTTCACTTGGATTGAATTCAAGGAATGATTTACAAAGAAACTATGCAGGAGTTATCCCTGATAATACAGGGGCAGTAAATCCAAAAATAAATGAAAACGTTGAAGAATCAAATCTTACAGCTACTTCCACATATGAAAAAGAATCTACACAATGTAACAATATACATGAATATAAAAATGAGGAACCCGTAGTGACTCATTGGTATAAAGGGTCAGATCAAGCTTGTGCAAACATTGGAGAATATGATGGACTATCGTGGCCACATATTGATGAAACAGAGAGAAGACAAGAACCATCTCCTAATACTGTTAAACAAACTGTTCCAGAAGACTGGCAGACAATCCTGTTAAACGCTGTTGCTCAGGAAGATCTAAAACTTGATCCAAATATGATAATTAGAAGTAGATTTGTCCCCAGTATAATAAATCAGTACAATGAAATGCAACTAGAGACTATTGACAAATCTCCATCTGATCCTTCACTAACTTTAACAAAACCTTTGAGCTCAACACCTACTGAAGAAAGAATTACCCAAGGAAATTCATTTGTTCCTGACATATTACAGAACAACACCACAGGAAACTGCCAGATATTTAGTATTGATCCAGATTTGTGGACTGATGTAGACCAGCCCTTCATTTTGAAAACAAGCAGAGAAAACCCAGATATATTAAATCACTTTGATCAAGACAGCAGTTCACAGGCCTCAAGCAGTCCTGATGTTTGCCAGTATGAAAGCAAGGAAACATATGCACAAACCTCTGTCCTAGCTGAGCATGAGGAGCTCGGTGTGATGTCCCCCATTTTATTAAAAGACACTGATTTTCATTTTAATCAGCATCTGGCAATTGACAGAGTGGAATTATGTCCTGAAGAAAATGACTCATGTCTTTCAAATAAGTATGAGAAAATCTACCAAGGAACATCTTTAGATGGCAAACTATCTGAAGTTGAAAAAGAAAATATTAATCAGGAATCTGTTTCGGCCACAGATAATTTTATGTGTGATAATTTTCCTGGAAATGATCAACTTTCAGCCTTTGGCCATGTAACAGGACTAGATGAACAGCTGAAAACAGTTCATACTGCACTTGATGACACTGGAAAAGAGTATAGCATGAATAAGGAATCAATTATGAATAACCAATGTATGATGCTGAATGAAACTAATCCTTTAACAGTCATTGACGAATCAGAGAAAACAGAAATTCATCCAACACTTACAAAGAAACAATCACCACAAGCCTCATTAGAAGAAAAGGAAGAGGTCCTATATAATTCAGAAATACAATATTCTGCAGATAATCTACAAAATCTTCAAAATACACAGGAAAATTATAGTTCAGAGTTTATAGAATCATCCGTTAAGCGATTAACACTAGCAGGTGTTTCTCCTTTTGGTTTGAACACTCTTCAAAAAGACGGCATGAACATTTCAGGATCTAACACTACTGTGATAAAAGATGATATTGCTGAATATTCTCAACAGGGTTGGGGATCCTTGTTATTAGAATCAGATGGGACTCCTGGATCTTCATGTACTTTGAAAGCATTTGAGTTTGAAACCGATTCAAGTAATATTGAATCACCAGTTGCTGGTAGTGAAATTGACATTTTGGAATCTAAAGCTACTGGTTTAAAAAATGAGGTTGCAGAAGATCAAGAAAATCAAAGCTGGGAGTCATTTTTATTAGAATCTGATGAGAACTTGCAACCCTTATGTGTTTTTAAAAAACCTGTGCATGAAATATATTCAAATAGTATTGAGTCACCAACTAGCGAAGATGAAAATAATGTTTTAGAAAAGAAATCTGATGATATAAATAGCAAGGCTGGAGAAAGTTCTGAAAACTGGGATTCTTTATTGTTGGACTCTGAAGTAATTCCTGAGTTAACAGATGATTTGAACAAATGTGAATACAAAGCAAAATCAACTCATATTGATTCACCAGCAGATGGAGTCATAAGCGTAGGCAATGGTGAGTAAAATTAGAACATTTATTGATGTAAGATTTTTTTCTAAGCAAATAAAATCTTTTTTGCATATATTATAATCATGAAATGGTTTAGAAATAAATTATGAAAACTTTTCCAAAGAAAATGTAAAAATGGAGATTCTTTTTTTTAAAAAAGTATAGTTTAAAAAGAATATTTCTTCTTAAAAAATAAATATTCAAAATCAATACATACACCATAAATGTATTTATAGAGACATTCACTCACACACATTATAAATGCAATATTCTTTTCCAGCTGTGAATTGTCTAGGATGTCTTATTTTAAGTGAAAAACTATTCTAAGTAAAACATATAATGAAATAACGAGGCTATACCAATCAAATTGATAACTGTTTTCATGTTTAAAATTAGCAGGAAGAATTGACCACTTTAACTAAAACTTTTTTGTTTAATTTCAGAAGCTGTCTGTGATGTGTTTAATTTTGATAGTAAAGAGACCAAGTTCCCAGAAAGGACAAGAAAGGACAATAAGGAAGATAAACAATTACAGGAAGCAGAAGAACAGTCTTCTTTAGAAATGGACTATGTCCTCATTAGCGGTGAAGAACATGTATCTTTGACAAAGGACTTATTGGTAACACAAGAAAGCAATTTCCCTTCAGCAGTTGCTGAACAAATGGATTTTCTTGAAACATTTTCAGCAGACTCCTCAGATACATTACAGTCAATCTCCATAATAAATGAAAGTGAAGGACAGTCTACTCTGGAGAATGAATGGGACTCTTTTTACTTAGAAGAGAAAAATTCTGCTGCTGTGCCCCAAAAATGGGAAGGTGAAAAGAAATCACCCAGCATCCTTGCACAAGACCAGGAGTGGACTATAGTAGGCCAAAATGGAGAGCATGAGGTATCATCTGAAGATAATTGTAATAAGCCAGTCACAATAGAGTCATTATGCAGACAATCCATTAAAGAATTAGACAATGTTTTAAGCCAGGAACTGATCTCCGAGACCCAAACTGATATCCCACTAGATAAAAGCTCTTACCAAGCCTGGGAACAACAGGACAAGATTTCATGCGATACCAAAACAGATGCTCCTTTCTTGCAAGTGGTTGCTAATGATGTTGAATTGGATGGCCATCCACAACAACCTCCTGGAGAAAGCATGGTTAAAGAACAAGAAATAGAAGGCGAGATTCCATCTGTGGACAATGAAAGACATCTCCATCGAACAGTAGGGTAAGAACAGACCTATAAATGTTAAGGCCTATAAATGTTATTGCTGAATGTATTATTGATGAATGTATTGGTACATTTCAGAAGGTTGCTCACACCAAAGCAAGAGGTGGATAAACTTTATACTAATATAAGAGCTTCCTTTTATGCAAGGCAGACATCTCACTTTTACCAACCTCTCCTATATTCTGCAACAATCCAGTATAGAGCAATCCAGCAACTGATGATGTGCAATGAAGATATGCATTGATCAGCGGTGAAATCCACTTACCTTCACTACCGGTTTGCGAAGGGAAGCGCGTGGGAGTGCACGCCTCTTCTGCGCATGTGCAGATGGTAAAAAACCAGGACGTAATAATGTCCCAGCAGGTGGGCGGAGCCCAGTAGTGGGTTGCAAAACCTGTCACTATTGGTTTGCTCGTACGCGCGCGTGTCCTGGTTCACCGATCTGGGTAGAACCGGTAGTAATCAACCACTGGCGGAGCCTCTCACCATCAGCCCTACCTGTTTGGCGAGCTGGATAGAACCGGGGGGATTGCCCCACTGGCATTGATGAATAGTACTAACTGTCTATTGAAAGGATATTTGACTTTTGAAATACATTTAGAGTTGTATATTTTCAATGTAGATGCTTTAGGAGAAAAATAATAGTCAAAGGTATTGATAGCTAAAGATCAGATGGAGCCTGTTATCACTATTATTAAAAGACATAAGATGTTATGAACTTCAATTCACTTCATTAGATACATAAATAGGCTATGTGTCAGCCACATGCCTGAAAACATCTACAGTTTTGGATATTTTGATATAATATAATACAGTGGTCGGCAAACCATGGCTCGTGAGCCACATGCGGCTCTTTGGGCCCCCTCCTGCGGCTCCCTGTCAGATGATCCCACCCCTGGGTGGCCTTGTCCCTCCCCCCTCACCTGCCCTGAGACGAGAAGGGTGACTGCGGCGAATAGAGACTCGCCCCGTATTCCAGAGCAGGAGTGAAGCGCCCTTCTATTTGTCTCTTTTTCTGGCCCTTGTTGGTGCTGTGTGCACCTTGGCCGCTGGGGGATACACGTGACTTTGCTCCAGGAGGAGGAGAAGGAGGAG
>JANHFM010006769.1:8277-18723 GCA_032468115.1 Grayia smithii
CAAATTGTCTTATCTCCAACCTTATTTCCAATGCAGCCATCCCATGATGTGTTTTAATATCATTTCCAATGCAAACAAATATGGTACATTTGTTGTGGGGAGGTAATAGTGAAGCAATATATTTCAGGGGAAAAAAAAACTTGTAACTAGAATTTCGTAATGGCTGAGAGGAGGGGAAAGAAACTACTTGGCAGAGGCCTATCATATGCTTTTGGAGCAAATTTTGAAGAAAAAAAAATCATGTGCAAATGGGAATTAAGCAAACCATTGCATAGTACGCTTCATGGGTTTGTTTCGTACTTAGGGAGGATCATACTTTCTTAGTGACAGCACTATCATCTATCATTTCAGTTGGCTGCAGTCATTTGGATTCTTAAATTTACTTCACTGGAATTTCTCTTGAATTGAATCTATAGAATTGGGCTACTATTCAGAAATTCCCTTCCCTAATCTTGTGCTTATTAAATGTCCTGAACTGCAGCTCCCATCATTCACAACCAATGTAGTCAATATTAGCTCTAGATGAAGAAAAATGCTGCTTAACATACAATATCTAGAAGATGGCTGATTATGGAAGGCTGTTCTAATTTCAGCCAATGTCTACTACGATAATTAGCTTCAGTTCTATCACCATTACTGTTAAGGAGAGAACCAACCTAGAACTAAAGAGAAATTTCCTGACAGTTAGAATGATTAATTAGTGGAACAACTTGCCTTCAGCAGTTGTGGGTACTTCATCACTTGAGATTTTTAAGAAGAGTTTGGACAACCATTTGTCTGAAATGGTATATGGTTTCCTGCTTGAGCAGAGGGTTGGACTAGAAGACCTCCAAGGTCCCTTCCAACCCTGTTATTCTGCTCAATTTATGTAGTATTGTATATCCTTTAATGGTTACACATATCTTATATTTATTGCTCACAAGTTTCCAGAAATTCTTGGAGGGTTTTTTTTTTAACATCACACCCCTCTCCCCAATTAATCCCAGCAACATGTAGATGAATTTATCTTAATCTTCCCTCATGAGAAAATGCTGTATTGATGGAAGAGAATATTTGTAGTTCAGGATTGAACTGTGGGACCCTTGGTACTTTCTGAACTTGGTTGTTTTCTTGCAGATGTTTCATTGTCAAACTAGGTAACATCATGAGGAACACTGATGATGTTACCTAGTTTGGTAATGAAACATCTGTAAGAAAACCAAGAAGTTCAAAGAGCACCAAGGACCCCATAGATATTTTGTTACATTTGGAATATACTTGGATTGCCAATTTTAATCCAGCAAGAACACAAGTTTTAAAGTATAATATGGGTGAATGAATGAAAGGTATTAAACCTACCCATAATTTGTGATCTAGCACAAGGGTCTCCAACCTTGGCAACTTTAAAACTTGTGGACTTCAACGCCCAGAGTTCCTCAGCCCGCAAAACTCTGGGAGTTGAAGTCCACAAGTCTTAAAGTTGCCAAGGTTGGAGACCCGTGATCTAGCAGATAAACTGCTGACAGACTGTTTGTGGGAGTTTGTGGACAGATGAACTGCGGTCCAGGAAAGATTTAGCATTTCTTAATTGCATCTCAAAAATGGACATCTAGCCCAGTTCCTGCTTTATATTAATTGGAAGGATGCTCTGTTCCTTTTCTTTCTTAACTCTGAGGTCAAACTGGAGTAATTGGCATAATTTAACTATCTTCAAAACATATCTTGGTAGTCTTCTCCATTGTTCATCAAAATAAAAGCATTCATCTTTATTGCCAAATGTTATGCACTATATGTTAATGCTATCATAATTTATACCAAGTAGTGAAGTGGATTTTACTCTTTAAAAAAAGTACTAGAACTTTAAAACAGGAATTTTCAGTTTTGTTCAGGGCAGGGAATCTATTATTTAAAAAAAAAAACCATATTCCCAGAATCTCTTATTAAGGAGAAAAGTCATTAACAATAAAAATTGGCTGTATTCTAATGAACCTTTTTAGCTATTAGGGTTCCATGGAATGCAATTTGAAAGCACTCCTCTAAAAATTTGCATGTTTCTTTGATATAAAAGGAGATTATAAATGAGGGCAAAATTAAGAGGTTAATTGATTAGTGGTTATTTTGCGTGTATGTGGCAAATGATTCTTTCTCCTTGTTATTGTAAATCAGGTATGTGTTTAAGAAATATGTAGTGGAAACCTCTAGCTGAATAGAGAATAAATTATACAGATCTGCAGATCTCTAGCTTTTCCATTTAAAATAATCTCAAAGTCAGTGCAGTATTATGTTACATACAAAAAGTGTAGGCATTTTATTTCTCTTTTGGTCAATGTATAGCTGTGTCTTCAAAGGTTGCTATTCCTGTAAAGGTGTGGCTTTGCAGGAAGCAAAGATAAGCTACTTATGTGCAAAGAAATGAATGAAGTCACAGAGAAAAATATCCGTCTCCAATTTAGTGCCCTCCAGAAGTATGATTTCAACTGCTATAACCTCTAGCCTATTATTGACGCTTGGCATGACAGTCATTGGAAAGACTATTTTAACATGGCAGATCAAGTGGAAATGGGGAAAAATAGAATTGAGCCCCTTTTTATTTTCCCATAATGCACCTGAGATAACATTGCTGTGAATTACTGGGAGACATTAAAAATGGAAAGATGGAGCCAAACTAACACACTCAAAAACTGATGCCCAGTTCCAGGCCTCCAGAACCTACCAGAGAAGAAAGATGACCAACAATATTCTTGAATCAGAGTCTCTTCATTTACTTCCAGATCTGATTCATCCCTGACAATTTAACTTGGTGAAATGTTCGCCACTGAATTTTCTTAGAATGAAATGTGGCCAGGATTTACAATCGACTCTTCCTGCAAGAATCAGGAAAGTGTTATAACTTCTTTTGAATCCTGCTACTTACTAGAATTGCTGAGTGGGTGAATCAGCCTGCAGAGAGGAACCAGCTTTGGATATATAGGTTATATGGCTGGCTTCCCAGGATGAGCTTAGGGTGTGTCTCAGAGGAAAGGACTTCAGTTTTTCCTTTCTGTGTTCCTGCTTGCGTGCTACAACTTAGGTGCTACAATTGGGAGCCTGGGAAGATGCTCCGTGAGTTAGTTCATGGACACTGAAGGTCAAAGAATTGAATTATTCTAGCAATCTATGGAAAACTACTATCTCTGGGCAACATGACTTTGGAGAAGAGCATAATGCTGGGAAAGATTGAGGGCAAAAGAAGAAGGGGGCGACAGAGAACGAGGTGGCTGGATGGAGTCACTGAAGCAGTAGGCGTGAGCTTAAATGGACTCCAGAGGTTGGTAGAGGACAGGAAGGACTAGAGGAACATTGTCCATGGGGTTGCAATGGGTCGGACACGACTTTGCAACTAACAACAACAATATGGATAGAAAGGAGCAGGCTTAGGTTCAGGCCTACAAAGAGTGAGTGGTTTCCTTTCAAAGTCTTTCCAGCTTAAGGGATTTACCATCTTGAATTCTTGATGGGTTTACATTTTCCCAAGGTGGCACTCTGAGACTCCAACTTAATGAACAGATGGCAGCCATGGTCATGAGGATCTTTACACAAATCCATCTTGCATTCCAATGACAACCTTTCCTGGACTGAGAGATCCTCATAATCATTCATGTATTAATAGCTTCCAGTTTGGAGAACTACAATATACGGTATTTCCTTTGATGATCACTTGGAAATTTCAACTGAACTAGAATGCAGTTGTATAAATAACTATAGTCATTCCACATTTTGTCCATGTAGTATCTCTGCTCTTCTGCACAGCACCAGGCTACCACAGGGATTCAAGGTGCAATTCAAGATGCTGATGGTTACCAATAAAGCCTTTCATAGCTTAGGATCTGGTTACCTATGGGACTGCATTTCCCTTGACAATTTTGCCCTACCATTAAGATCTAGTAGAATTATACAGCACTGTCATCTCATGGGACTTAAGAAAGCACCTCCTGTGAAACAGCATACCCTAAGGCCCATATGGCTCCACCCCTGCTGTTCTTTTGTAAAGTTGATTAAGCAGGCTTGATGTGATCCACTCCCTGATAGCATATCTTGATTTTATGACTGTGAATGACTTATCATTTCCCTTACATGCTGAACAAACAGAATAACAAGAGTTGAAAGAGATCTTGGAGGTCTTCTGGTCCAACCCTCTGCTCAAGCAGGAGACAATATACCATTCCAGACAAGTGGTTGTCCAATCTCTTCTTAAAAGCCGCCAGTGATGAAGTACCCACAACTTCTCAAGACAAGCTGATCCACTGGTTAATTGTTCTCACTATTAGGAAATTTCTTCTTACTTCTAGGTTGCATCTCTCCTTGATTCGTTTCCATCGATTGTTTCTTATCTTGCCTTCCGGTGATTTCGAAAATAGGTTGACCCCCTCTTCTTTGTAGCAGCCCATCAAATATTGGAACACTGTTATCATGTCACCCCTAATCCATCTTACATTATATATTACCACTGTTTTACATTATATATTACTATATCACTCTAAATAATAATATATATATGATAATGTAATTATATCAGATTATATATATATATATATATAATATTTATACTATGTATTATTATTATATATTAATAATATATATCACTCTTGTATCTTATATATTACCACTCTTTTGGTTCTTTTATTATTTTTTCTTTGGTTGTCTTTAAACTTTAAAGCATGAGCTGGACAGAATTATTTCTCTGAATAAGACTGTACTCAAATCGATCAATCAGTCAATCAACTGTGGTCTATGGATGGTCTGGTTTAAAGCTCTACTTTTTAAGGTTGTTTTAGATATACTAAAACATAGGATGTAGACGGCACAGGGAATAGCCTTGAAGGACAAAAGAAAGAATGAATATCAAGGCAATAATAAGATAAACTGAGCATGGCTAAGAAAAGAACTTGAGAAAATGTCTCAAACAAGACCCTCCCTAGTTCACCTGAAGATAAAAAGAGGGAGTGGGGAAGCATATTCAAGTTTAAAATTCTGTAATTATAGCTGTTGCAATAAAAGTCATATATCTATATGTCATTGGTTTCTTAGTCGAGTCTACTTTGTAGGCATGACACAGGACTTACATCAGAATATGTATTGGCAGATACAATTCAGCAAAATTCCAACTAATCAACTATTTTGACTATTTTGGGCTACAGAGGCTGAGCTCACATCTTTTTGCTTTGTTTGCTCCAATCTCATCTGAAACGACTTTGTATATAGCTTAATAAGTAAGACCAAATATATGTTTATTCAGGAATTTATTAGATCACACTAGCCAGGTATCCTATATAGTTAGATATCCATGTAAATATTAACATAATACAGTAATGTTTATGCACCTTTTATTAGCTCTGAGTAGCCAACTTTTCCTGCCCAAGACAAATGAGCATGGCTAAGAAAAGACTCCTTCACTTCTAAATTGCTCTTTACTTGGGCTCTCTTTGAAAACTCTACAGTTTTCCTACATGTAAAATGCAGCTGATCAGTTATTTGCAGGATCTAAGTGTTACAATGGATTTGTAAATGCTTTATTACAGTCAAATGGGTCTCCAATCCAAACAAAATTGCTAACACTTTTTAAAATTCTTATAACGCAGGGTATAAAGTTATTATTTGAATTAGAACCTGTGAGTATATGAACTCTTGAGAGTTATTATGGTGTCCTATTCTTAAGCCTATTAGGAAGGTGGATCAGGATCAATTTTTCTTACTGGCATTTACATTACTAAGAAACTCTTTCATAGCTATTAAGTCCTCACTTATCTCACAGAAAACTGCTAAGAAAGAAAACAAAGATATGCCACTTGGGAGGATATTTGGCAAGGATGGAACTCTTACAAAGGCAGCACCACAATCCTCAACACATACAAAAGAATTGAAAGGTTTTGTACACCTTCTATATTTTACCATCAATTCTCTACATTTTATTATTTTCACAAGTTGCAAGCACTGAATCTGCAAGCACTTTATAATGCTAATTATAGAGCTTACTGAGCCTTGGTTGTACAGTGGTTAGAATGCAGTACTGCAGGCTACTTCTGCTGACTGCCAGCTGCCTGCAATTTGGCAGTTCAAATCTCACCAGGTTCAAGGTTGACTTAGCCTTCCATCCTTCCGAGGTGGGTAAAATGAGGATCCAAATTGTTGGGGGCAATAGGCTGACTCTGTAAACCGCTTAGAGATGGCTGTAAAGCATTGTAAAGCGGTATATAAGTCTAAGTGCTATTGCTATCACTTAATATATTCTTATTTAGAATATATATATATTCTTAGTAAGACGCAATAATGAACTCCATATAAAATGAACTTATAAAATATAATTATTTTAAGCTTTTAAGACAGCTGTTGACCTTGATTCTACTTTGTTCAGACCAGTACATAAAATCATTGAGAAGAATTTTATATCTCACTTGGTGAGCAGTTACAATACCTGCCACAGAGATAGATGCAGAAGTTTCCATCCTCCTCTCTTTGTTCTTGATCTGTATGCAGATTTGGTTGAATGCATATTGTGCAGAGCATGAGCCACAGCATGGACAGCATTATAGATGCTGTAGCTGTGAGCGGTCAGGCTTGTTTCAAAAACAGACACAGGAAGAGAGTCTAATTTCTCTTCCCCAGTGCAGATTGTGTTCCCCTCTTGGTCTCTCAGAGAAACAGGGAAGGCACACTTAAAAGCTTGTTCCCAAAAACCTTTGATGAATCCATCTTCTCTTCTACCATTAGGACTTCTGGTTTGAACAAAGTTCTGGAAGCCAACCAATTCTTTTCTGTGCACTGCAAGTGATAAAGCCCCATGGATGAAATCTAAATTCCAAATGTCTTGAAAGGGAATTGATGTGAAATCCATTTGAGCTGTCATAATCCAGACCTTTGTTGTCATCGGTGTGCTCTCAAATTCCGATAAATAAAGGACTGTTCTTAAAACAAAGAAAGTCTGAATTTCCCCATGGACGATGAGTACATTTGCCGTGCTTTTCCTGATACGCAGGAGTGTGTCAAGTGCCTCCTTCAGCATTTGATCCATAAAGACAGATAGAGTTAGCTGTGGGAATCTTTGTATGATGTCAAAACAGATGCCATTCTTGGAGAACACCGGAAGCACTTCCTGTATGAATCGCTCTCCATTAACGTCATTCAGGTAAACCACTCCAACCCATCTCCAGCTGAAATATAGCAATAACCTGAGAATACCCTCATACTGGAGTGCCACAGCTGGGAACATCTGATGGAAAAAGACGCCTTGGGTTTTTTCTTCCATCACTAGATCAGAACCATATGTGAGCTAAATCAAAAAGGAACACCAGAAAAGATATTTCCACAAGTATGTAGGTTTGTCTGTATGCATTTGTTGATCATCTATTCTGAAATTTGGGACGTGGTGGCTCAGATGCTGAGATAGTTAATCGAAAGGTCAGCAGTTCAGCAGTTCAAATTCCTAGTGCCATGTAATGGGGTGAGCTCCTGTTACTTGTCCCAGATTCTGTCAACCTAGCAGTTCAAAAGCACTTTAAAAAGTGCAAGTAGAAAAACAGGAACCACCTTTGGTGGGGCGGTAACAGCATTCTGTGCGCCTTTGGCATTTAGTCATGCTGGCCACATGACCATGGAGACATCTTCGGACAGTACTGGCTCTTCAGCTTTGAAACAGAGATGAGCACCGCCCCATAGACTCGGGAACAACTAGCACATATGTGTGAGGGGAACCTTTACCTTTATTCTGAAACTTATTTTTTTCTTTCTCCATTTTCTTGTTCACAGTTTACTTTTCTTCTGACTCCTTTTTCAAAAGGGCAAAAAAAATAATAATATCCCTGCTATGTTTTTCATGTGCAATTTGTGTGGAAAATGATGAAATAAAGGAACTTATTGCATTACCTGCACTGAGTTGCTTGAATGGGACTAACAGTCATGCGGAACTGCTCCTAGTCTCCATGATACAATTTAGCTCCATAAAGAAAGGAATGGATAGTCAGCATTTCATGCTTAGTGTCCCTGAACCAAGAGCTTCTTTTAAACTTAAATCTTTGGATTTCTTTCTATTTATTTTTCTCATCCCCAGATCACAAAACTACTTCAAATTTGATAGGAGAGGTTTTCACCTCTATTCAGAGGTGAAATCCAGCAGGTTCTGACAGGTTCTGGAGAACCGGTAGCGGAAATTTTGAGTAGTTTGTAGAACCAGCAAATACCACCGCTGGCCCCAGACTGGGGTGGGAATGGAGATTTTACAGTATTCTTCCCCTGCCACACCCACCAAGCCACGTCCACAGAACCAGTAGTAAAAAAAATTGAATTTCACCATTGCCTCTATTGCAATATCGATTTGTTTTCATACTGCCTACCTGTGGGATCTTGTACATGCAGAGAACGGTTGCCATATTGAATTTAACATCACAGTTAGGCCCCCCAATAACTGCTACCAGATCATTTTGTGCATCGCATCTATAATTTGGGAGAAGTTTGTCTCTTGTGGAGAGAAGTTCCATGGAAGCAAGATAAATAGTCCTTGCCCTGAAATCATTATTGTAGATATGGAAGCCCAAGGTGATGTTAGGTAAGAGATTGGTATGGTCATTTATCTCCTTTAAAGCAAATTCCAAAGCCAGGATGTGTTGGTAGTGCTGTTTTAGGACCCTACGATGAGAGGAATGGACATCTCACAATTTTGAACTGTCAGCAAAAGAAGACGATAGAATTCAGAAGGTTTTTTTAGCAAAGATATTGTTTGAAGTTAGATTGTATGGCCTTATCCTGGGATTACACTATGATTTCTCTGAAGAATCCTCCCTCTCTAGAATAGTACAATTGTCTAGGACAGGGGTGGGTAACTCTGGCCCTTTTACAACCTGTGGACTTCAACTCCCAGAATTCCTGTGCTATAGCCATGCTGAGTCAGGAATTCTGGGAGTTAAAGTCCGCAGGTCTTAAAGGGGCCACTGTTGCCCACTCCTGGTCTAGGAGATTTAAGATGCACAACTTTTAAAATATAGTCCCAGGAACGTTTTCTTAGGATAGTTTTTGTGTTCTTTTCTTTTTGAAAGTATAAGTCTGACCTAAGTCTAGTACATAAAATTATCTGCTACAGCATCCTACCTGTCAATGACTACTTCAGCTTCAACCACAACAATACACAGCACACAATAGATACTAACTCAAGGTAAACCACTCCAAGCTTGATTGCAGAAAATATGACTTCAGCAACAGAGTGGTCAATGCCAGGAATGCACTAACTGACTCTGTGGTTTCTTCCCCAAACCCCAAAACTTTAATCTTAGACTGTCAACTGTTGACTTCACCCCATTCTATGCTATGCTGGCTGGAGAATTCTGGGAGTTGAAGTCCACAAGTCTTTAAGCTGCCAAGTTTGAAGACCTCTGGTGTAGATCATAAGCTCTTCTGAAATGACTAGCACTGATGATGTTAGAGTAATGAAATATCTACAAGAAATCAAGCAAGTTCAGAGAGCACCAAAGACTCCACTTCTGAAATGTCTACTAGTACCTCTTTCATTGCTTTACCTTCAGAAAACAGTTTTGCCTGGCTCCATAGCAGTGTCAGAATTGGGAGACCTATCTGTATGATTTCAGAAGCTGGGAATTTGGCAGACTGATATCTCAAAAGCTCACATTCTATAAGAGAAATAATCAACTGCATTTCTGCTATGGAGTTTGTTGATAAGAATCTATCACACCAGGGTCATGGTTGACTCAGCCTTCCATCCTTCCGAGGTGGGTAAAATGACGACCCAGGTTGTTGGGGGCAATATTCTGACTCTGTAAACCGCTTAGAGAGGGTTGTAAAGCACTGTGAAGCAGTATATAAGTCTAAGTGCTATTGCTATTTCTATCACCCATAACCCTTTAAATAAGCTTACATTAGATATGGAACCCAACAGGAATTATTCCTTGGATAAGAGGTGAGGCATAAACTTCAAGTCTAAAACCCTGAAACGCACCCTGTATATAAGCAATATATAAGTCTAAGTGCTATTGCTATTTCTAACACCCTTAACCCTTTAATTAAATTAACCCTTTAATTAAGCCTACATTCGATATGGAACCCAACAGGAAATATCCCTTGGATAAGAGATGAGGCCTAAACTTAAAGTCTACACTCTGGCAAAGATCCTACAGTTATTGTTGTTTAGATTTAACTTAGAATACAAGTCTTACAGGAAATCCCCATCAAACCCATAGTCTCAAACATGATGTTAACACCAAACAAGGAGAAGCAAGGAGGCCACCCCAGATGATGTGACACTTTCTCAGCTCTCCCCGGTGAGCTGTGCTCTAAAATGGCTATGCATAGATCACTACAGGATTATGGTACTTTGAAACCTTAGAATTAGGACACTGCCATTTTATATCATCTATCTATCTATCTATCTATCTATCTATCTATCTATCTATCTATCTATCTTCTATCTATCTATCTATCTATCTA